>BTSY01000158.1:0-26729 GCA_036245785.1 Pristionchus fissidentatus
ATTGTAAGATATTTTATTTAGGAATTTATCGAGCTCCTCAATGTGATCTACCCTTCCTTCAAGCAGATCACAGGTACTAGTTTCACGTTTTTAATAGTTAAAATATATGTGGCGTTTAGTTGATTCGTACAAGTTCATTCTCGCTCTCTCGGACAACTACCAGATCAAGGTTTGTGCACAAGTATTCCTGTTTCTTTGTTTTCTTTTTCTTTCTTGTTTACTATTCCTTGAAGGTATTTTACTATTGTACAGGAAGAATTCCGCTGTAAATATATGATTGTGGACAGATTTGACATGGACAGTCAGGTAGATAATATTTAAAATAATGTGTTGCTTTAGTTTGCTATGGGTCACGTGGAAGCCTATCTAATGAAGACGAAGAAAGTGAGAATAAGTGAGAAACTGCTGCTGGCCGATCGATACAGACTCAAGATGCTCACGGTGGGTTTATCCATTATTTTTTGTTTGTATTTTTTAAAAATTGATTTATTCTATAAACCAACGAGGTGGGAAACTGAAAAAAAAGATATTCAAAGTTCTGCAATTGCTCACTACAGTAAGGCACCCTTGATAATGACCTTTTTATAACATCGAGTAAAACGCCATTACGTTTTTAATGTTTAAACTGGATTTTATATATTAGTTGTATATATAGTAGTTGAAATTGAATGCCAATTTCACGAATGTGGTAAAATATAACTTTGCCAGGCCCACTGCATGAACTCATTCAAGGAGCCTATCGATGTCAAGGCTCTAGAGGTAATATTTCGATTAAATCTGCATTTTAAAAATATTTCAATATTGTATATTTTCACAATTTTTTTTCAGGAGACTACCGAGATCAATCAACTCTCGGATGGCATGAAGATCTCTCTTCTCTCCAAACTTTTCTCGCTCATTGTCTAGACTGTTCGCACAATTTACACAATTTACTTTGTTCGAGATGTTCGCACAATTTACTTTGTTGCGATAAAGATATATACTTGCATGATTTACTATTTAGTCAAGTTCTATTCTCAGGAATGGTGGATGAGACTTTCGTAATCCGCTGGGAGGTCGATAACGTGAGCAAATTGGATTCAAGAGTCAAGAGAGATACTCGCCCATCAATTTCATCGCTCATCTTCCCTGGTATGCCAATTGCCAGTATTTTGCTCGGATATGTGACGCTGAGAATGAACACATTGTGATCAACGACATCCCTTAGCAAATGTTTGATCGGCTAAATGCGAAATGATACGTGAGTGGCACAACAAACTTGTAGTTGGTCGAATTTTGTCATGGATCGATACTATATGTGCTTTTTACAAAATATTTTTAAATTTTAAAATTTGAATAGAAGATGAGATTTGAAAAATGCATATTGTCCGAATTGATCGCTCACATCTCGTTCTTTTCTCTCTCGCTAGAATGCCATGACCCGTTAAAAAACTTAGACTCAGAATTTCAATGTGCGTAGACGGTCGGTTTTAGAATTTTCGATTTCTGTAATTTTTGGAAAATGCAAATTTTTGTTAAATCATATCTCGACTCCCAGAAAAATGGATTTCCTAGTAAGTTGATATCTTCCGTAACTCGGCATGCACTATCTATTTAAAAATGGACTAGTAAGAACGATATTAATGAATGTGGAAATCACAGAATAGGGGAGCGCGAAAAGGAGTGACCTGGGCAACCACAGTTAATTTGAAGTGAAGGGAGGGCCCGGTTCCAATAAGAAAGAATCAATTAGTGTTTTTTTCAGGCGTATTGCGGTGCGGCGAGATGCCTCCTCGGCGCATCCGCCTTACCTCGGTTGCTATCTCTACTGCAATGATGAAAGTGACTGCGACCTGTGGAGAGTCGAGCACGAATCAGAATTGATTCTCGTCCATCGCAATAATGCTGATGAGCATTTAGGAAACACTGTAAACGCTTTTTTTGTGATTTAAAAAAAATCTGAAGTTATGCTGCCTTCGCTACCAACTCTGGCCTGCCCGAGTTTAATCGCACCGCTCGTTTGCATCATTCCAGTTTCGCAAACCGTTCAGCCTCGCGCAAAATAACAAAGGAAGGCCGTGGTTCATTGACATGTCGATCGTAGTTAACCCTAAGCAGGTGAGCACCGAGTAATCACAATCAGCAAGATTTATTTCTCCGCGTAATTATGTAAATTGTGGATAGGGACATGATCGTAATTTTTCTGAGTTTAGTACGGAGGGTAAGTAATTTCTTAAATAATTATATTTAGGACACGATACGAAAATTCCTTTGGGAATCAACAAATAATCAAAATGATCTAATAGTAAGACATATTACAAAAAAAACATGGAAATAGTTTTTCGGGGAATCTTAAATGTTATGTTGATGTCTCATAATGTCTCATATATGTTCCAAGTAGGGTTCTCTTATTGGAATCAAATGGAATTTTGAAATTGGGAGAACAAAGAATGCATACCGCAACGCGTGTGAGAGAGTGAAAGAAATCGAGAGGGGAGTAATGAGTTCAATTCCATTAAGTTCCAATAAGAGAACCCTAGTTCCAAGACGTACCATCACAACTTTAGGGAGTGTGAATAGTGAGCTTAATATTACCGCTAACCATTATTCGGCGCCGCGGCGAATCCATGCCTAACTCGCAGAAATAGTATGTGCTACTGTATATTGTGTTTTATAGGGATATATCGAGGACGACAAGATCATACTAGAGGCGTGCATTAAGATCACCTCCGTGACAGGAGTACGGTAAGTAATTTCTTAAATATTTATTGTAATTTCCATCTTTGCCATTGCATAACATTTTTTTAATACTGAAGATTTTATTTTCTAAAAAAATATGTACTATTTTTCAGTAAACTTCTCAAGTTCGACTTCACGAATCCAATGGTTGAAATGGACTCAACTGCACTGAAGATCGATGGAAAGAAGATCTACGTCTGCAAGCAGGTGCGTTATTATTTTTTTGAATTATTTTTTTAAAAAATGAATATGAAAATCTTAAATTGAAAATTCAGTACCTCTCTCTGCATTCTCCCGTTTTCTCTGCAATGTTCAACGGTGATTTCGTCGAGAAGAACAAGGAAGAAATCGAGCTTAAGGACGTCAACTATGAGGTTTTCCCTCTCTTTTTTCATTCACATTAGTTCGGAGAATCAAAAGAATGGTTATGTCGGTGAATGGTTAGGGCCCACCTACTTCTTGCGGGCCTAAAATCGCCAGGAGCATAAACGCAATTCTTAACGCAATGAGTGTGCCCATAAATAAATGCTCATTATTTCCTTTTTCTTCAGGAATTCATCGAACTTCTCCATGTGTTCTATCCTTCGTACAAGCCGATCACAGGTATTTTAATTTAACATTTTATAACATTGTTTTTAATAAATCGTGCAATTTTTTAGCTGACTCATACAAGTTCATCATGAAACTCGCTGACTTCTACCAGATCAAGGTATTCTACAAATGTATCTACGGAGCAAAACAGTGATACTTGTGATAAGAGTTTCTAACACTATTACTTGTAGTTCTCATGTAAGTATATTATCAATAGATACATGTTAGCATAATTCAATTGAAGTACGCGACAGACCAAACCGAATTGTACGTTATCAAGAATAAGAAGCTGTCACTCAGCGAGAAATTTCTGCTGGCGGATCGATTCAGGCTGGACCTGCTCAAGGTATTTATACACAAAACCGCGTTTCCCCGACCTACCTAATGCTGAAAAAAAATTAAAGAAAGTGGCTAGATAGATCCCTCTGCCTTTACCCAATTTCAACTAAACGAATATGTTTTTAGACGCACTGCTTGAACTCAATCACGAAACCTGCCGATGTGAAAGCCCTCGAGGTAACATTTTTAAAAAATAACGGAAAGAGTAAATGGAAAGTATTTTTAATATTTTGTTTATATTTTTACAGAAGACAAGTGAATTCAATGAGCTATCTGATTCGATGCATTCCTCACTTCTGAAGAAAATGCTAGCTCTCATGGATTAATTCTCCGGCCAATTTATTCTATCGTCTGTCTACTCGTGAATGCTTTAGTAACCATTTCCTGATGTGCTAACCAATTATTTTATAAAGATTCTTTTTCGCATGTGAATTTTTTAACATATCGAAGCGGTTGCTTGCCGTATCTTACCTGCGTTCTACATATCTTGCCTGCGTTAATTTGTTTATTTCAACACTTTAAGTATGGCTGTTAATGCTGTGATTCGTTGGGAGCTCGACAATGTGAGCAGTCTCTACAGAAAGACAGTCGCCCATCTCGACCATCGCCGATTTGACCTGGTCAGTGTAAATTAGTGTTGTTAGATCGAATAATTTTATTCGCGAGAGCAGAGGATTATTCGATATAAGAACACAGTGTCAGTGCCCATCTCGTTATTGGGATAAAAATCCATCCCAATTCCTTTTTTTCTTTTAATATTTTTGCATGAAAAATGAAAACAAGCAATCAGTATTATAAATTCGCAAACACTCCTCAAAAATAGTATTGAAACGTTGCGCTGCTAAACTCAAATATGATGTTTTCGAAAAAGAGAGCCAGTAGTCCATTTCATGAGCTTATTATTTTAACAAAAGATCGTAAGTGGGAATTAAAGGTGGCGTCCCACGAACTTTTGGTCAACTGAGTTCTCACTGTCGGGTTATGGTAATCGGTTTCCAGATAAGAGCCCCGCAAACCGCATGTTCAGCCGATAAGTTTGAACAAAGTTATTCGCGTTTGGCTCTGTGCCAAACTGACCCTGAATGCAGGAATTCAAAAATGATAGGGAGGGATAAGGGTGGACGAGGAGAAAGCGACCGCGCCATCGAAACATATGAGATGAGGAATGATGGAGCAGGAGATTCGTGATACTCCTTCTTTAAGTAATCAGAACAATCTTCCTTTCTTTTGCCTGGAAATATATCAAATTTGTAAGTAATTTACAGGTTCATCTCAGCCTTCAAAGAGTGCTCGCATCGCAACGACAACGTCCCTCATCTCGCTGCAATGAAGAGGGGGGGGGGTGACAATTCCGCAACGGCATTTCCGCAACCGACATTTCCGCAACGGGTCATAACTCGGTCAGGAGTGAGCTTAGCGCTATGGGAGTGGTACCATTGTGATCAGAATCAGTTAATTAATTAATTAACACTCATCTCATTAATAATGTTAATTAATTAATGAAATCTTAATTAACTGATGCTGATCACAATGGTACCACTCTCATAGCGCTAGGCTCACTCCTGACCGAGTTATGACCCGTTGCGGAAATGCCGGTTGCGGAAATGTCGGTTGCCAAAATGTCGGTTGCGGAATTGTCACCCCCCCCCATGAAGAGAGTGAGTGTGAGCTGTGGAGGGTCGAGCACGATTCGGCCTGATCACCCCGATAGAACTATTCGAGTTAACGTAAGTTCTTGCAATTGCGTTCACCGAAATACACTATTGGTGCGTTTATTGTCGCCAGTTGAGATCTGTAAAAACGCTTAGCGATATCTCATCTCAGCGTTTACTACAGTACCGGTCAAAAGTATGGCCCCAAAATTCAAATAGTCATAACTTTCTTCAAAGTTGAGATAGAACCCCACGGTTTGGAGCATTAAATTGCAAATGAATTATGCGAATATTTCGCAATAGTCCATGATTACCCCTCTGCATGATTCCATTTTAGGCATTCCGTTTGCAGAGGTGCGGTCGCAAATAAAATTCCATTCTCACATAGATTTTAGATGCAGGCTCAAACACTCAGTGGGGATAGTATATCCATTGGTGTATACATTCCACTATACGAGTCATTTTTCACTTTGCGATTAAAGCTATTTCCCGGCACCTCCGAAACAATCGGAAAATCGAATATCTCTTGTCTAAGTAGTGCTAGAGGTCCCAAATTTTGCAGAAACTATGAGAGTATAGTAGAGTACCTTCGTGCAAAATTTGGCTTCGATCGGTCGCGTATTGCGAAATTTTGAAAAATTTCGAAATGTGATTTTTGCACTACCAGAACTCTCCGCTACGTTAAGCTAAAAATCTGAATTTTTGCCATGCTGTGCAAGTACTATCAGGCACCACATCTACTAAGTTACGAAGCCTAGGAAATTTATTCACTGCTGCTGGAGTTGAAATACCATCGAAAATCGGGGTGCGTAAATCGTAACTTTTCTCCAACAGCAATTTTGAAACTGAGATTTAACAGGGTTCCGAGTTCAATAAAGCCTCTTCTATACAATATATACGTTATATGAAACAAGTAGCACGATTTGCGTCCGTTCTTGACCTTATGAAGGAACAGTGAATTTGCTCGACCTGCATTTACCAAGCTCCATACACTTCGAATCTCGACGGTTTTTCAACTCCAGCAGCAGTGAATAAATTTCCGAGGCTTCGTAGCTTAGTAGATGTGGTGCCTGATAGTACTTGCACAGCATGGCAAAAAATCAGATTTTTAGCTTAACGTAGCGGAGAGTTCTGGTAGTGCAAAAATCGCATTTCGAAATTTTTCAAAATTTCGCAATAAGCGACCGATCGAAGCCAAATTTTGCACGAAGGTACTCTACTATACTCTCATAGTTTCTGCAAAATTTGGGACCTCTAGCACTACTTAGACAAGAGATATTCGATTTTCCGATTGTTTCGGAGGTGCCGGGAAATAATGCCACCAGCTTTAATCGCAAAGTGAAAAATGACTCGTATAGTGGAATGTATACATCAATGGATATACTATCCCCACTGAGTGTTTGAGCCTGTATCTAAAATCTATGTGAGAATGGAATTTTATTTGCGACCGCACCTCTGCAAACGGAATGCCTAAAATGGAATCATGCAGAGGGGTAATCATGGGCTATTGCGAAATATTCTTTATTCATTTGTAATTTAATGCTCCAAACCGTAGGGTTCTATCTCAACTTTGAAGAAAGTTATGACTATTTGAAATTTGGGGCCATACTTTTGACCGGTACTGTAATTACAGCTTTCGTCTAGAAAATAGGGGTTTGCTCATTCAGGATATTCGGTTCTCTTCATTCTCGCTCTTGCCGACTTTTATGAAACACAGGTAATCTGATAATTTTATTGGGCATTATAAACATATTTTTTGTGGACCTTTTAGTAGCTATCTACTGCAGTTCTATTATGAGAGGTATCACCAGAGATTGCAGGTGACTCGGAACAATTTTCGAAAAAGTATTTTTAATTTCGGTCAAACTTTTATATAAGAGTACCCAGGACGCGAGGAATTTAAATTTCCAGTCCCAGGTCCGAGAGCCGGCTTTTAGGAAATTGCCGGCTCCAATGCCGGAATCGTCATAACTCAGCTCAAACTTGACCTAGAACGATGGCGTTAGGCTTAAAATTTGTGGAAATAATTTAGAGAACGTTTTATGTGTTGAAAACGAGCCTGAAAAACTGAAACGAAAAAATTTCTGATCGAAAAAGTGATTTCGAAAATATTCCAAAAATTGTGCGATATCCAAAATGTCAGAAGAAGCCGAATTTTATTTGAGAATATGAAAGAGCTTGTCAAATACTGTCTAGAAAAAATTTAATAAAAAATAAAAAGGGGGGGACCCGAGTCGGAAATCACGTTATAATGTGAAAAATCGAGAAAAGTCCGAAAATCGAGTTGATGAAAATCGCTCCAAAAATGTTGTGTTATGTGTCATTGGTAAATAGAAGTTCAGCAAAAATAGTTTCAGTTCAAAAACTCGTCGTTGCAAGTCGCCGTCCAATAGACAAGTGGGAATTGAATACTCTTGACAACATCTCAAGAGCGAAAACAGACAGATTTGTGAGCTGCTGCAAGCTATTAAAGAAATGTTTTTGAACTGAGACTATTTTTGCTGAACTTCTATTTACCAATGACACATAACACAACATTTTTGGAGCGATTTTCATCAACTCGATTTTCGGACTTTTCTCGATTTTTCACATTATAACGTGATTTCCGACTCGGGTCCCCCCCTTTTAATTTTTTATTAAATTTTTTCTAGACAGTATTTGACAAGCTCTTTCATATTCTCAAATAAAATTCTGCTTCTTCTGACATTTTGGATATCGCACAATTTTTGGAATATTTTCGAAATCACTTTTTCGATCAGAAATTTTTTCGTTTCAGTTTTTCAGGCTCGTTTTCAACACATAAAACGTTCTCTAAATTATTCTACAAATTTTAAGCCTAACGCCATCGTTCTAGGTCAAGTTTGAGCTGAGTTATGACGATTCCGGCATTGGAGCCGGCAATTTCCTAAAAGCCGGCTCTCGGACCTGGGACTGGAAATTTAAATTCCTCGCGTCCTGGGTACTCTTATATAAAAGTTTGATCGAAATCAAAAATACTTTTTTGAAAATTGTTCCGAAAGGGGGGATTTTTCCTGCAATCTCTCGTGATACCTCTCTTATTTCATTTCAGCATGCTTTGAATGTGGCCGAATCGTATCTCATCAAGACTCAAAAGATGACGATTGCATTCAAGTTGATGCTTGCTGACAAATTCAGTCTTGAAATGCTACAGGTTGGAAAAAGGGATGGCGAACTATGGATTTAAAAGATAATCTATACAGTATTATGTTTTTTTCTCTCTCAGAAACACTGCCTGACGGCATTGAAGCATCAAAGCACTCAAGGTTTGTCTTTCGTTGTATAAATTTCGTCCTTTTATGTTTAAAATAATAGCTTATCATGACAATCAGGAAATGTATAATTGTTACAGTGATATAGGATAAGTTATGAGTGTGCTTCAACAGGGCGAAAAAGTGATGTGGTGAAATTCATTAAACTAACATTAATTTTTGGTTACTGAACCGTTCTTCGTTAAGGCCCTTGATATGTACAAGGAGTATTCCCTCGAGTTGAAGGAGAAGCTGCTAAATAGAGTGTTCGAGTTGATCGAATAATACGAGCGAACTCTGTTTAGAAAGTGAAAAGAAATCCTTGTTCTTCTTCTTTTTGTTATCATTTTTTCTCTAGTTCCAGTCATCAGATAAAGCTTTTTTGTGTATCTCCTAATCGATGCCCAAGAAAAAGGTTCTTTACCGTATTTTCAGTTTTACCTTGTTTCGTAATCAACAAATACTCGAACTATTTGATAATAGAGATGCAAGAAACTGTAATTCGCTGGAGATCGACGAGGTAAGCAAATTGACTGAGGAGTGGAGAGAATCTCCGATCAAGTTCGTCTCTGGCCTTCCCTGGTGTGTTTTACAAAGAAAATAAGTGTTTAAAAAAATTAGGTGTGATAATGAATTGGATGTGACCATAGCTTGAAATGTCCATCTTGTTTCTTCTGTTTCTCTATCTCTATATTTCCGTTTCCATCTTTGCCGTTTTGTGGATAATTAAATTAAGCAATTTAGAATGCATTGCAGGTGGATTCTGGTTCGGAAGGAGTGCTCTGAGAGGACGGGAAATGAGGCCCATCTGGCGCTCTTCCTCGCCTGCAACGAAGAGAGCGAATGCGATCTGTGGTCGGCCGACACCGGTTTCTCGATCACTCTTCGCAATACTCAATCAGCTGGGAATATATTCAAACAGGTACATGTATGGGGTATCTTGTTCTTTTCATTGTGCTGCTTAAATTGCATAAGAATACGTATCAATTTCAGGATTCAAATACGTTCAAGAGGGAAATGAACTACCGAGGATGGAGCAAGTTCATACGTTTCGGGACAGTTCTCGACGAGGAAAAGGTACATTGGGACAATAATTAACAACTTCTAGGTGCCAACAATTTAATATAATTTAATATAATTAATTTAATATAATTTAATATAAAGTTCGTCAATTTAACAAGATAAATATTATGACATTTATGCGAGCTGCGGGGAAGCTTCACTACACAAGACAAGAATAATAGAAAGAGACGAAATAGTCCGTTAAAAACGAGCAACAAGGGTAGCACTCATGAAAAAGCACAGCCTTTCGGTTTTATTGACATGTCTAGCTTGTTTTAGTGAAACAAGTTTCATTGTTAAAATGATCAGATGTCTTCTGCAGGGTTTCATCAAGTCCGACAAACTCGTCGTTGAGGCGCGAATCAAAGTGATCAAAGTGAGCGGATTCGTGTGAGTTTGATTTTTTCATACTATATACAATTATACTATAAACTGCCCTTCTCTCCATCTTCCAGATATTCTTATATTTATTGTTGTGAAAAATGTATTTATACTATAAAACTTGTATATATAAAAATGTATATAATATATTAGGAGGCCACTCGAATTCGACTTTTCTGCTCCTTCTATCGGATCTGACAATATTGCATTGATCATCGAGGGAGAGAAAGTTTTTGTCAGCAAAGGAGTGAGTTGTATTATTCATGAAATATAAAAGTATTAGGCAAAATTGCATCAAAAGTATTTTTTCTTCAGTTCCTCTCTATTCATTCTCCCGTTTTCAAGACTATGTTCTTCGGTGATTTCGTCGAGAAGAACAAGGAGGAAATTGAGTTGAAAGACGTCGCTCGTGAGGTATAGACTACGAATCAGTGATTTCACCACGTAAAGTTTGCGCGCGCTTAACTCCGTCATTTTTTTGACCTAGACACTAAACTTTTCGGGGATTTATTATTGTTGAGCGAAGCAATCAACCTTTGTTGCCACTTACGACAATATTTCCTTCACTCCTTCCTTAAAGAGACCCGGCAGAGACTGACAACTTGATCTTTATTAGTCAAAAATGATATGCTGATAACGGGTAAAATAGTGAAAAAATTCTGGGAACTGTGTGTTAGTTGAACTGTCGTTGTGTGCGAATTCGACGTTTCCGAATGTGGTCATAACTTCAAGGAATGAACATGACATGCCTTGAATTCTGCTTAGTAGTCATTCAGGACATCGTAGGCATTCATCCACCACAAATTTTTGGAACTGAGACTTTTGAAAAGAAATTAAGAGAGGTATCACGAGAGATCGTATGTAAAAAGGGCTATGGCGGAACAATTTTCAAAAAAATAATTTTGATTTCGACCAAACTTTTATATTAGAGTACCCGGCAGACGAGAATTCGATTTATCCTGGTCCCAGGTCCAGAGCCGGCTTTTAGGAATTTCCCGGCTCCAAAACCGGAATCATCATAACTCAGCTCAAAAGCGAGCTACAATGCTGCGGTTGGGCTCAAAATGTTCATAAAAATAAGTTACACAAAATTACTGTTGGATTTTCGTACTCGTTAACCTCAAAAGTTGTGACCGATAACGTGAATTCCATGGGTTTCAAAAAAATCTCAGATATCGAAAATGCGAGATGCCACGCTTTTTTTATTGCGGAATATAAAAGAGCTCTTGAAGTACTACTAGAAAAAAAATTAAAACCAGACAAAAAGGGGGGACTTAAACTCGAAAAATATTGTTGAAGGTGAAAAACCGTAAAAAGTGCAAAAATAAATTTTTCGAAAACCAAGCAAATACTACTTTTTCATGAACCTTGCAACACTGTAAGATCGGCAAAAAATATATCCGTGCTTATCATGCTCATTAAGGTTACTTTTCGGATCATCCATTCAGCAAACTGGTAAAAATGTCTAAAAAACTGAAAAATATGTAAAAATTCGAGACTATGCGTGGTTAGCGATTGTCAAAAATGGTGTATTAATGTTTATATGTAATTAAAATTCATATTTATATCTTAGTCAAGAACCGAGCTTGTCGATATTTTATTTCTGAAACAGGTTTTCGTCATTTTTAAGCAATTTTTGTAAATTTTTCGATTTTTATTGGTCCGAATAGTCTTTACATACACGGAAATGGTTTTTCCTGAGCTTACAGTGTTGCAAGGTCTATGAAAAACTACTATTTTTTGGTTTGCGAAAAAATATTTTTCAACTTTTTACGATTTTTCACCTTCAACAATATTTTTCGAGTTTAAGTCCCCCCTATTTGTCTGGTTTTAATTTTTTTCCTAGTAGTACTTCAAGAGCTCTCTCATATTCCGCAATAAAAAAGCGTGGCATCTCGCATTTTCGATATCTGAGATTTTTTTTTTTTTGAGATTTTTTTTTTGAGATTTTTTTGAAACCCATGGAATTCACGTTATCGGTCACAACTTTTGAGGTTAACGAGTACCAAACTTCTATCCAACAGTAATTTTGTGTAACTTATTTTTATGAACATTTTGAGCCCAACCGCAGCATTGTAGCTCGCTTTTGAGCTGAGTTATGATGATTCCGGTTTTGGAGCCGGGAATTTCCTAAAAGCCGGTTCTGGACCTGGGACCAGGATAAATCGAATTCTCGTCTGCCGGGTACTCTAATATAAAAGTTTGGTCGAAATCAAAATTATTTTTTTGAAAATTGTTCCGAGCCACCTGCAATCTCTGGTGAAACCTCTCTTAAGAAACGTCGAATCCCAGAGCGTGTGCTTCTGGGAGTCGCCGTAAACCACTCCCAAAGGTTCCAAATTTTTTTTATTTTTCCCTTTATTAGTCGACCGAAATAATGCCAAAGAAGTGTGTTTCACTATCTATTCATGCTCCCTATAAAGGAGGTGTCCTACGAATGTTTAGTTACCTCAGTTCTCACTGTGGGGAAATGTTAATCGGTATGAGCCTCGCAAACCGTATCTACATTTGATACGTTTGAACACAATTATTACCCTTTGGCTCTTTTCAAAACTGACGCTCATGCGCAGGGATTCAACTAGAAGAGCGCGACCGAGCCATAGAAGCATATACGTAAAGGAATGAGGGGAAGGATGTTAGTGATACTCCAAATTTCAGGAATTCATCGAGCTCCTCTATGCCATCTACCCCTCATACCGGCCGATCACATGTGAGATCATGTTGCGCTGTGCGCTTTGGGAAAATTGCGCACGATGATTTCAGGCTACTCTGCTCGATTCATTCTCGCTCTGGCCGATCTTTATCAAATCTCGGTGAGTAGAATATTTACACTCAACGGCACATGAGGCTTGTTCTGCACGTCGCCTACTGTTAATCCCGTGCATGTTACAGCATGCTACGAATCTGGTCGAGTCATATCTGATGAAGGCGTGCATTCTTAAGTTCACGACTGCAGCCAAATTGCTGCTTGCCGACAAATTCAGACTGGAAGAGCTGCAGGTAGATTTAAAAGAAATTTCCTTGATAGAAATAATTAATTTCCAGAATCACTGTTTCACTTCTCTCAAAGATCTGAAGAACATCAAGGCACTCGAGGTGTGCTTGCTTCCCTATTAATTTCGAAATTAAAGAAAAGCTCTTCCTTTGTTAAGACAGCTCTTGAATACTCGGAATTCTCACACGAGCTGAAGGACAGACTGCTCAAGAGAATTTTTCAACTCATAGAATGAAGAGGCGAAAAGCCGAACGATTGTCTTGTTTTATTTATGTTTTGGCACCACTATTATTCACGCGTTTTACGTTCTAAATAAAATTTTATTGTCTGTTTCTTCATATACTACCCCGAAGCGGTTGTGAACCGTGCCTGATATTTCACAGTTAGCTTACAAGGGGAGACCGCGTAGTCGGAGTTTCCGAATGAGACCAAGTGGGATCGTTTACTATCATAAAAGTAAGAACTAATCGGGGGTTGAAAACTGCTAAACAGATCTTGTGATATCTGCACTCTCTGTGGGGAACTGGCTAAGATTGCGAAATGTCCAGAAAATTAGCTATTCTAGTAAGGGTGGGGAAGAGTCGGGGTTTATTTAGCAGTTTTAAACCACCGATCATTTCTTACTTTTATGAGAGTACTCGATCCCACCAGGTCTCATTCGAAAACTCCATATCGACTATGCGGTCTCCCCTTGTTAGCGTCAGTTTGTCGCAATCAACTAAATTTTAAACAGTTCCATTGTTAGGCATGCAAGACATAATTCGCTGGGAGATCAACGAGGTCAGCAAGTTGGCTGTAGAAATCAGACAGTCGCCTATCAAGTTCTGCGCAGGGCTTCCATGGTAAGTTCCCTTCATCCATGTATTACGCAATAATACTAAAGTATTTTTTTTCCTTTTTTGGTATTTAGTTAGTAGTAAGTGCAGGTCACTGGTGGTTGGTCCGAATTGCACTGAGCGAACGAAGGAAGGTCCTCATTTGGGCATAATATGTAATGATGAGAGTGAATGCGATCTCTGGTCGGCCGACGCTGAGTTCACTATCACTGTTCTCAATGAGAATTCGACCAGGAACGTCTCCAAAGAGGTTAGTACACTCATTCTTGCGGGGCCGTACGCTCTATGCAGAAACTGCTTTATGAACTAGTCGAACTTTATCTATATATTTCGAAAACAAAAAAAGTTTAAAATTCTTGATCAGACTTGACGAGATTGAATGCTCTTGAATAGTTCAGACAGAATGTTATCATTGAACAATGTGGTAAATATTTTGCACCTATTGAAGGGCTCAAAGACGTTCAAGAAAGGTTTTATCAGCAATGGGTGGAAGTTTGCACTTATATCAGCTCTCGATCAACGGGTGGTTTGTGTAATTTAAATACATTAGGTTAAATAACGCCTTCCAATTATAAGTTGCCTTTCGCAGGGCTTCATCAAAAACGACCGAATTGTGGTTGAAGCTAGAATAAAGGTGATCAAAGTGAGCGGAGTTATGTGAGTTTGGGCGTTAACAAATTGTTTGGTTACACTGAAGATAAATATTTCAGACATTATTATTTTATTATTGCAAAAGATTGTCTCAGGAAGCCTCTCGAATTCGATTTCTCCACTCCTTCTGTTGGCTCTGATAATGTCGCATTGATTATCGAAGGAGAGAAAGTTCACGTCAGCAAGGGAGTAAGTTTCATAAGGAAATGTACAAATATTAATTAAAATTGTATAAAAATAAGTTTGTTTCAGTTTCTCTCTATCCACTCTCCCGTCTTCAAGACAATGTTCTTCGGAGAATTCGTCGAGAAGAATAAAGAGGAAATCGAGCTGAAGGACGTCTCTCGTGAGGTGTAAATCATGAATTAATGGTTATATTTGCTTTGATGGAATGGTAAACTTTTGTTTCAGCAATTTATTGAGCTCCTCTATGTTATCTACCCCTCATACCGGCCCATTACTCGTGAGATTAAATTGAACGCTCATTTTCACCCAGAATTAATCCCTTTTGAGACTATTCTGCTCCATTCATTCTCGCTCTGGCCGATCTATACCAGATCTCGGTGAGTATGCTTTTTGCACTCAAAAAAGCGAATTTTTGCGCGGATCTGGCGTCCCACAACCAATTTGGTTATGTTGCGCTACTACTCTGGCCGAGTCCTATCTCGTCAAGACCAAGAAAGTCACTACTGCAGCCAAGTTGCATCTCGCTGACAAATTCAGACTGGAACAGCTCCAGGTAGATTTTTGTAAAATTTACTTTGAACAACTAACTCTCATTTTCTTTCCAGATTCACTGTTTCACTTCTTTCAAAGATCTGAAGAGCATCAAAGCACTCGAGGTTTGCTTACTTCCCTAATATTTTAGTATTAAAATTTTTTTTGTTAAGACCGCCCCTGAGTTCTCGGAGTTCTCACACGAACTGAAGGACAAGCTGTTCAAGAGAATTTTCGAATTGATCGAATGAAATGCTGATTGATCGTCTTGTTTCATTCATGTTTTTTCGTATCCTTGTCGCTCACATCGTTTTATGTTCTAAATAAAGTGCTATTGTCTGTCTCATAATCTACTACCCTGAAGCGGTTGTGAACCCTACCTGTTATTTCACAGTTAGCTTCAATTTCAGCTCGTTTCGCGGCCAAATAAAATTCAAGCAAAACAATTTTAGGAATGGCAGAGACCTAATTCGCTGGGAGATCGACGAGGTCAGCAAGTTGAATTCTGAATTCAGAGGAACTCCTTTCCATTTCTTCGCAGGACTTCCGTGGTTATTATTTTTCGTGCTTTTTTCGTGTTTTTGTTGACATTGCTTGCTGATATTTTGAATCTGATGCAGGTCGCTCGACGTTCAGAAGACGTGTTTCGAGAAAACTGGAGATGTGCCCCAGCTAAATTCGTTTCTTGGTTGTGCCTATGAGAGTGAACTGTGAACTGTGGTCGGTCGACACTCAGTTCAAGCTCTCGGTTCTCAACGCTGATCCGACCAAGAACGAATTCGTAGAGGTTTCTCAGGATAGTAATTAATGTGTGTCTTAAATAAGGAGTCTCATTAAGTATACGACGAATTCACTGTCGGCTAATGTTTTTGAGGTAAAACAAACGCTCAACAAGGCCATCTTCGGGACTGCCTGGCGCGGGATCATGCCTTTCGAAAAAGCCCTCGACGAAGGAGAGGTGCAATTCCATGTAATTATAATAAAAAAAAGAAATTAAAGTTAATTCTGATAATGAATAGGAGTATTCTACAGGGATTCATCAAAGACGATAAAATCATCGTCGAAGCTAGATTCACGAAGATCGAAGTCAGCGGAGTGGCGTACGTTTGCCCCATCTACGATCTAAAAAAATGTATCTCTTTTTTTGAAACACTACGCGAATTTCATTGTTGGAAAGCTATTTTTTTTTAATTCCAACAATTCTCAGTTGGAAATAGTTCAACATTCTATGGGGTGGGGGAGATGCGAAGCCTCTCTCTTACTGGGAGCAGAGATAGATACGTTATTGTAGGTAGGGGGAGTAAGCTCCGCCCATTAGACACTAATGTAAGGGGCGAGAAACGGCGGATGAGCAGCACAAGTTTAATTCTTCACTAAAAACCTCGTGCTCGGGCTTATTCGAGAGCTCTTGGCAGGGGCTACAACATATCCCGTGCGCACCATGCTCTGATGTGATTAAGTAGGTCAAACATCGATAAACATTAGCGAGAATAGGCATTTCAGACACTTCCAGTAAAGGCACATAGTTGCGCATCTCGCAATTCGTTGAGATACTGTGTCTGATCCATTTAGAGAAAACAGAATCAAATTTAGTTGGCGCGCTGAATTGTGCTACTTTTTAAAAGAACATAGTCCGCGAATATTCATTGGCATGACGACTTACGGTGTTTAGCGGCTCAACTTAAAAAATTTTTTGGTGATGAGCAAAATAACTGCAAAGGATGGGGACCGAACCAGCGACATCCGCGCGCCATGCAATCACCCTACCAATGAGCCAAGATGGCAATAGTGGAGCGCTCTGACATGTGCTCCATGGTCAGATATTACATTTATAAAATGATACGATCCCACCAAAAAGGCAAATGACGGACTTCCGTTGTTTACCACACAGGCACGTACGCGACCCTCTCACTTTTGCCCGCTCTCTCGCTTTGGTAAACACAGGAAGTACCATTTTGACTTTTTGTGTGTTCGTATCATTTTATAAGAGAGGAATCGCGAGATAATCGAGGACGGCAGGGACGTAGAAATTTATGATTTTTGATTTGGCTGAAAACTTAACATAAGGTATAACAATCCTCCCTCTATCAAATGGCGTTGGCAGAATTTCGATAAAAAAATTCGCAACTGCGTGAAACACAAAACAACCGGGTGTCTTCGGATTTTTTCTTTAAAAAGTTAAAGTTTGAAAAATCATCTCTCTCTTATAACTCATTTTAACGAATAGATATCAACTCCATTTCAAAAAGAGAAATGTTCTATGCATGATGAGGAATACATACATGTAGAATAGGAGATCGCTGAGGAGTCTGAATAAGCAAATTTTTTTGGCATAATTGATGTGTAAACAATGTGAAATTTCGGAGTGAAACTATCTAATCAAACGCTATCTAAGCAGTATATTTAACTTTGAGAAGACGAAACTAGAAAAAGAAATAATAATATTAACATCGAAAAAACGAAAAATTTCACAAAATAAAAAAAAATTTTAAAAAAAACCTAAGCAAAAATTATACGTTACAACTTAGCTTAGGCAACTGCTTCATGGTTTTAGGGTAGTTTTCAAGTTATTCCGGCGAAAATAACACTAGTTCCGTCGGATTTTTATACGAGCGACTTCACAAAATTTTACGTCTTCTCGTGCCTCTTTACAATGCATGGCTCTTTTTGGCTCTAGTTTTGGTAAGAATTAGTGCTAACAACCAGTACCACAACGCGCGTAGTGGGAGCCAGTACTTTTTACTTTTACAAAAGTAATCATATCTTTTACAAAAGCGACCGCCCCTCATCGGCTCAAAATCCACGAATGAGTTTTATATTTTTACCTTGTAGCCGAGAGTTGTCTCTATCCAAATATCCAAACCGGAAGACTCTATCCTGATTTTGAAGCGAGTTATGATTTTTCAAACTTTAACTTTTTAAAGAAAAAATCCGAAGACACCCGGTTGTTTTGTGTTTCACGCAGTTGCGAAATTTTTTATCGAAATTCTGCCAACGCCATTTGATAGAGGGAGGATTGTTATACCTAATGTTAAGTTTTCAGCCAAATCAAAAATCATAAATTTCTACGTCCCTCCAGCAGGCGAAATGCTCGAGTCTCTCGCGATTCCTCTCATAAATGTAATAGTATCTCTTCATTCTCTCATTATGCACGCAAACTCCGCCCATCGCTAGAGAGTGCCTACATTCTGACCCTCAATCGTTTTGGTTTTCGAGCTGTAGCGCGGCTCAGAGACAAGATATCGACAAACGGCAAAGAGTATGATGTTTGTGAGACCTGAGCGGTTCATCTGAACACACTTTCTACCACTTGGCATGAAATTGACAGATCACGTTGCGGCCCCTAATTGTAGGAATTATTGTAGGTGTACTAGAAATTGAAATTTGAAATTTCCACATAAGAAATTTGTTCATTTTTATTTATTTATTTTTTATTTTTTTTCTAACAGCAAGCCTCTCGAGTTCGACTTTTCCTCCCCTGCTGTTGGCTCTGATAATGTCGTGTTGATCATCGAAGGCAAGAAGGTTCATGTCAGCAAGAATGTAAGTGAATATGCCTCTTCCTTATTAAAATTCTTTATTTTATCCTTTATTGTTTATTTATTCTTTACGTGGTGTCATACACTGTTTTAGTACCTTGCCATGCACTCTCCCCGTCTTCCAAACCATGTTCTTCGGAGATTTCGCAGAAAAGGACAGAGAAGAAATCGAATTGAAGGACATCGGTCACGAGGTATACACGAAAACTATATTTATTCACAATACTTTTCTCCAGGAATTCGTCGAGCTCCTCTACGTTATTTACCCCTCCTACAGACCAATTACCAGTTCGTTCGAAAGGACCTGGCACTGCAAAATAAGTTAATTTTATTTTACAGAAAATTCTTTTCTAATTAGAATGCAAAAAAATCGCATATTTTACGACTTTTTGAAATGAGTTATGATTTTTCGAAGTTCCTATTTTCGTTTTGATGTACAGGGCGCTACGGTTTGTTTAGCGCGCTAAACACAGTAATGCAGGTACGCGAGTACCATTAAAAATCTTAACTCTTTTCATAAAAATCGTAAAAATATGCGATTTTTTTTTGCATTTTAATGGAAAAATATTCTTTAAAATAATAATATCTTATTTTGCAGAGCCAGGTCCCTTTATTTAATGCCAGTATTATTAAACGTTAAATGTTAAATATTCAGGTTAAATGTAAGTATTATAAAACTGTGGGTCAAAACTTTCTCTCAGAGTACTCGACTCGTTTCATTCTCGTTCTTGCCGACCTTTATCAGATCAAGGCGAGCTGCTTTAATTTAAAAAAAATCACCAAGAGACATTATTTCATTCTCTGTGGTGTGACAGTTTTTCGCGCTAACTATCCGGGTCAGGTTAAGGAATTTTTTCTATTTTTCTTCTCTACTTCAGTACGTAACGAATCTGGTTGAATCCTATCTCGTCAAGACCACGAAGTTCACAACTGCGGCTAAATTGCTGCTCGCCGATAAATTCAGACTGGAGGTGCTGCAGGTTGGTAAGAAGGGTCGTAGAGCGAAATTTGTTTGAAAAAATTCTTTATTTTTTTGAATTTTCAGAAATATTGCCTCACTTATTCAAGGACCTCAAGAGCATCAAGGCACTCGAGGTATTTTCGAATGTTTACATATTTTTCTTTAAAATATAAGTGGAGTATGGCTTTATTTGGGTTTTTTTTCCGTTGAGTTGGTGAGTATTCTTCGAACGAAAAATAAACGCTCTATATTGCAGACAGAAGCTGAGTTCAATGAGTTGTCGCTCGAAATGAAAGAGAAAATCCTCAAGAGAATGTTCGAGTTGGTCGAGTAACGAGTCCAAAGATGAATAAGATAGACCCCTCGTTACTTTTTCTTGATTGTTACCCTCGTTACATGTTCCGACTTTTTCATATCTATAATTTCTATGCCCGTTCCGTAAACCATTACCGATAAAGAAGTATCTACTTCTACCGGACCTGGTATTAATCTGGTTGATGCTATATCGGTTGGATGGCCGGATGAGATATCTAAACTTTGAATCTTTAATTTTTGGTGATTTAGAACGAACTTATCAATTCGAATCAACATCAACCCTTTTTTGTAGGTTTTTTTCAGAAATGGTAGATCACGTAATTCGCTGGGAAATCGACGAGGCTACCAAATTGACTAAAGAGATCTGGCAGTCTCCTATCAAGTTCTTCGCTGGCCTTCCGTGGTGCGTAAATTTTGCTGTACTTAATACTTAATACTTAATACTTTACCTGGTATTAGTCTACTCAGCAGGGTGTTCTGGCTCGTTTTATGCAAATTGAGGCAGAGATAGAGAGTATGAAAATATCATGTAAAGATACGATGGTCTCACGACGAATTCACTTTTGAGATTTTTTTGCCCAGAAAGCCGCACTCAATTTGAGTTTTTTTTTCTGCAGGCGCGTTGTGGCCGGGAGGAATTACCCTTTGAAATCTGGTAATGCGCCCTATCTAGCCATCGTTCTCCATTGCAATGATGAAAGCGACTGTGATGAGTGGTCGGCCGAAACTGATTTCACTCTGACACTTCTCAATTCCGATCCGACAAAGAACGACTCCAGACAGGTGCGAATGATCATGATACAAACTCGTTCTTATCGAAAACCTCGGTATTTTGTATCAATCTCAGGATGTTTGGAAATTCTGCAAGGGTTCGATAGTCAAAGGATTCCGCAAGTTCATTCCTTGCGGAACACTCATCGACGAAGCAAAGGTCGGTAGATTGATTTCAATCACATTAATTAATTAGAGCTACGAATTAGATTAATTGTTATTAGGTTGATAGAATTCGGAACACGATGATATGCATTCATCAGGGTTTCATCAAGGACGACAAAATCGTAATTTAAGCGAGAATCAAAGTGATCAAAGTTACGGGAGTAATGTGAGTTTGTTTTATTAAATATCAAATTGAAAAAAAATTAGTAAGCTCTCTATCGAATCTTTACCTTAAAGGGATCCGGCATCGAAAAATAAGTTATTTTTATTTTAAAAATTAGAAAATTCTAAAAATAACTGTGAGAACCGCATATTTTTACGATTTTTTACAAATTGATTCTGAATTTTCAAAGATGGAAAAAATTAGGTATACGGTAGCTCTCGCATCCGCGGACTTATGCTGTTTAGCGGCTGCAGAATCTCAAAAGGGATGATGCTGTAATATTTTTGCATTTCTTTCTTCTGATTCGTCCTCACGAATACTGCTATAGTCGAATCAATTGTCAAAAGAGTTGTTTTCACTTTGCTAAGGCCTTTTTTAAAATTTTGCAGCCGCTAAAACAGCGCAATTTTTTGTGGATGCAGGAGTTACAGTATCTTTGAAACACGATTTTTTTGAAAATTCATAATTAATTTTCAAAAAATCGTAAAAATATGTGGTTTTTACAGTTGTTCTTAGAATTTTGAGCTCTTTCGAATAAAAATATAATTAAAAGGATATAAAATTATTTTTTTTTTCGCTGCAAACTGCCTTTAAAATTGAGTAACTAATATTGCTTTGCCCACAATTTTTTGTTAGAATTATCCTATTAGTACTTACATTAGGAAGCCACTCGAATTCGACTTCTCCATTCCTTCTCCCGGATCTGATAATATTGCATTGATTATCGAAGGAGAGAAGGTTTACGTCAGCAAGGGAGTGAGTAATTATAATTTTATTGACGTAATTAATTGAAGAAATTAGGGGTTTCTTTAGGTCCGGTATTGGGCGTCCCACTCGTAGTCTCTTTTTTTTCTCTGGCTGTCTTTTAATTATCAGCCTAATTTCTCCCCCTACAAGCAAAAGTGAATTATTTTACAGTACCTCGCCATTCATTCTCCCGTCTTCAAGACTATGTTCTTCGGAGAATTCGCCGAAAAGAACCAGGAGGAAATTGAATTGAAGGACGTCAAATACGAGGTTTGAAATACATGACGAATCAGGTTAAAGGTAAAGTTGAATGAGAACTTTACGTCGACTAGCGACTACTCTGCTGGGGCTCACCGGTAAGGCCGGTTTACTATCGAGGTCAACGTATCCCTGCTGACCAGGCTTCTGGGGCACGTTACCTTCCGCAATTATAGTTGCTCCCAATTTAACAGCCACCGAGGGGGAAAACCTGGGCACGGGTCGAACTCGTAACCCTTCGTCTGACAAGCAGCGCCTCACACCATTCGGCCATCCGCCCTTTACAAAAACATTACACAGGGTCATAAACGTCAGGTGATATTTTTTTCAGGAATTCATTGAGCTTCTCTACGTGATTTATCCCTCGTATAGACCTATCACCGGTGAGTAGGAAATATTTAATTACGTTCGAGTTTATCGGGCTGATTATGCCCAACAGCGAGTCCAGCTCGAAGAATGGAAGTACTTTTGCCTATGTCTATAAGTTTGTAATGCATAAGTTCAGACTACTCCGTCATATTCATTCTCACTCTGGCTGATTTCTACCAGATCGCGGTGTGTATATTCTTTACAATTATCTCTTTGGATTATTGTGAACAGTGAAGTTCGATATTTATCAATAGTGTTGCAGTACGCAACCAATCTGGTCGAGGCCTATCTGGTCAAGACTAAGGGCTTCAGTACTGCAATCAAGTTGGTGCTCGCCGACAAGTGCAATATGGAGAGGCTTGAGGTAGATACACTACGAAGACTATTTAGACCTTCCACAGTAGTAGGTAGTCTCTGATATCACTGTCATAATGTGTTGTTCGAAATAGCATGGAAAATAAACGCGATTCAACGGATATCTTTTACGTAGACACTGACATAGTTTTATGCACGTAGTAGTTTATATAGAAAAAACAGTGTCACGCACAAACACTTATGATAGCGACTCGGCAGGGACTAAATACACTTTGGGCCAAAATATCTCCTGACAATATGACTATTATGTATTTTCCTGATTGAAGAAGTAGGGAAAGAAAAAAAAGAATAAAACTAAATTTCTCAATAAAATCTTCGTCTTGAATTTTGTGAAGAGAATTATGCATTATTGTTATGCCTTCCAGGAGCACTGTCTCACTTCTCTCAAGGACCTGAAGAGCATTAAGGCACTCGAGGTTTGGCTTGTTTTTTTATGAATATTTCTTTCTTTTGTTTTTGTGTATGCTTGCCAAATCCTACTTTTTTCAGACCACTCCTGAGTACCCGGAGTTTACGCTCGAGATGAAGGAGAAACTGCTCAAGAGAGTATTCGAATTGATCGAGTGAACAGGCCCAAATCCTGAACATCCCTTCTGTGTTTGCAGTTACTATTGTTGTTGTTGATCTCCAATTATGTGTGCTGATTTATGAATAAACTGTTGATGTTTCTTTCTTCTAACCCTTGATCCTGAAACGGTTCTACACCGTACGCGATATTGCACAGCGTGGTTCCGAACAATTGCTTCTTTTACCACCTTGAACATGATTCCAAACCTACCGACAAGGGTTAGAGCGAGAGAGTGTGCACACGTGCGGTAGTA
Organism: Pristionchus fissidentatus; assembly: GCA_036245785.1. Taxonomy (NCBI): domain Eukaryota; kingdom Metazoa; phylum Nematoda; class Chromadorea; order Rhabditida; family Neodiplogasteridae; genus Pristionchus; species Pristionchus fissidentatus. The sequence goes on from BTSY01000158.1 coordinate 23,696, forward strand.
ACTCTCTATTTCAACCGATCTCTCACTACAAATTAATTTTTTTAATCAAAGTTTAATCAATATTTTAATCAAAGTCCGATTTTTTTATGTAAGGTGGCTTGCTCGGGCTGGGTGAGATTGGCGGAGCTAATTTGAGGTTCAGTATAGGTTTTTTTCATTTCATATAAGTAGCACTAAATGAATGCCCCCGCCGAATTTAGACATGACGGCTACCGTAATTCGCTGTGAGGTCGACGAGGTCAGCAAACTGACTGCTGAATATAGAGATTCGCCGACCAAGTTCGTCGCTGGTCTTTCATGGTGAGCTTTCCATAATTTAGCATCTTTAAACATTTTTTTAATGTTTAAGAATGTGTGACAGTTGCCACCGGAAATATAACTCATGTTTAGAATATATTCCCAGCTAGACTTCGAGAAATAACTAAGCAGCGGGTTGCATAAGAGGCAAATGCACAGCTGCGGTAGTGAGAGATTGCCAAAAATGAGGAGAGTGGGGAGTGATTTGCCTTTCACGCAACCTGTTGTTTCGTTGTTTCTCGAAGTCTGTTCCCAGCTACGTATATGTTTCATAGTATGCAAACAGGCGTCTATCGGTGAAAAAGGAGTGCTCCGAGAAGACTGGATACGTGCCGTATCTCGCAGTATTTCTCCGTTGCAACGAAGAGAGTGAATGCGATCTGTGGTCGGCCGAAACGAATGCACACTAACGGTGCTCAACGCTGACTCGGATAAGAATCGATCAGAAACGGTAAGTTTTCTGCTATCAAATGAATGAGATTAGCTTCATTTTCAATATATATTTTCCGTTAAAACGGATTCAGTGTGTGTGAAATTCGATCCATTTAAGAACGTGCCGACGTTCAATAAGCGGGTGTCTCCGAACTGTGGCAGATTCAAGTTCATGCCTTTTGCGAAAATTCTGAATCCTCAGGAGGTGAGTTTTTTTCTTCTTCTTTAAAGTCGCTTATTTTTTCAATATCTGTCTGCATTGTTTAAAAATGGATTTTAAATTATCCTGAATATAGCTGCGAATACCCAAAGTTTTTAGATAGGTCAAAGTTCCGTTCAACGCAACTAACATGTTTGGAAAATAGGCTTTTTCAGCGAGAGGTAGCACAAGAACCGAAAAAAAAATTATATTATAAATTTCTAGGGATTCATAAATGACGATCGAATCGTCGTGGAAGCGAGAATCATTGTGACCAAAGCAAACGGATTTGTGTAGGTTTAAATGTAATATTTTTAATATTAAAAAACAAACCATTTTCATTAAATATGACTTTTAAACAATGATTGTTTCTATGTTATTGATATGTTACGGTTTGTCTCATGGAGTTTAATTAAAATGCACCTAAAAATCAGGGCGCCTCTCGAGTTCAACTTTTCCATTCCTCGCGTAGGAACCGATAACATTGAGTTGGTCATCGAAGGAGAGACAGTTCACGTAAACAAGAATGTAGGTTTCCCCTTTTTGCTTTTGAAAACAATTTTTTTTTAAATTTAAAATGGGATTTCAGTTCCTTGCAATGCATTCTCCCGTTTTGACGCTATGTTCCACGGAGAGTTTGTTGAGAAAAATTTGGACAAGATCGAGCTGAAGGGCATGTCTCGCGAGGTTCGAATTATTTTGAAAGTTTTATCACTGCATCCTGGCCAGTCTATGCTAATATAGGCAGAGAGTAAGAGTAAGAGAGATATAAAAAATAGCATGTAAATTGGCGATGGTCTCACCATTAATTTACTCTTGCTTTTTGCCCAGTATTTATATTCCATATATTTTTGAAGGAATTCATCGAGCTCCTCTACGTGATCTACCCCTCATACAGACCCATCACCCGTGAGCTCAGATACCTTTATAGCAACTACGCTCCCCGAATTCTTTTTTAAAAATATAATATGAATATTTTCAGACTACTCTGTGAAACTCTAACTCTGGCTGATTTCTACCAGATCAAGGTTTGACATATTTTTTTCGAATAAAATCTTTTTTTTTAGAATTGAATAGCAAAGGATATTAGGACACAAATGCAACTGGAGGGAAGTATGAAATAATTACAGCGTTCATAGTATATTCATTATTTTATGGTTCAACCATCATTTGAGACTAAAGTTGGTGCCAAAAATAATGGGAAGATGGGAAGTGTAATTTATCGTGGCAGTTATCCTGGTAGTACCCCGAGATGTAAGTATTTTTTTGGAAAACGCCGTTCTGTAAATTTTTGAACAATAGCCCGCTCTTTCCATTTCTTTGTTCAACATATCCCGGCCATTTTTTTAAGAATTTACAGAATGGCGTTTCCCAAAGATTTCTTATATCTAGGTATACTAATATTATTTTAAATTACAGTACGCAACCAATCTGGCCGAGTCATATCTGATCAAGACTAAGAAGTTCACCACCACTGCCAAGTTACTGCTCGCCGACAAATTCAGACTGGATGTGCTCAAGGTTTCTGAATATGTACTTTACGTGATTTATTATGATTTATTGAAAACACGGGAATGCATGGAGGGTTGGAGATGGAATAAACCTATATTTGCGGAATATTCTTCCCATTTATGTTTTACATTCTTCAGAAACAATGCTTGACTTCACTCAAGGATCTCAAGAGTGTCAAGGCACTTGAGGTTAGTGTTAACTCATTTTCTTTAAATAATCATTTCTCTAATATTTTTTTTACAGAGTGCACAAGAGTACAAGGAGCTCTCTCCTGACATGAAATGCAATATTCTCTCTCATGTGATGCAATTGATCGAATAAAGTGCTCTTTTCACGTTTCATTTTATCTCGAAAATTTCCCATCTCATTTTCCCCTTTGCTCTAACCTTATTTATCCGTTGTCACATGTTCATTCACTGAATATTATTGGTCCATTTCTGAATTAACCACCTGATTATTGTCTGAATGTCCTATTGACCTATCGGTTGTGCGAAATCCGATTAAAATACCTGAGAGCGCTAATACAGATACAGATTTATCCTGTCATCAAAGCAAATGGGCCTGCAGGAAGGTAGCTTCGTGGGCGGAGGGGGG
>BTSY01000159.1:0-26726 GCA_036245785.1 Pristionchus fissidentatus
GTAAAACTAACCTGTCTCACGACGGTCTAAACCCAGCTCACGTTCCCTATTAGAGGGTGAACAATCCAACGCTTGGCGAATTCTGCTTCGCAATGATAGGAAGAGCCGACATCGAAGGATCAAAAAGCAACGTCGCTATGGACGCTTGGCTGCCACAAGCCAGTTATCCCTGTGGTAATTTTTCTGACACCTCAAACTTGAAACCATCAAGGTTTTAAGGATCGATAGGCCACGCTTTCGCGGTCTGTATTAGTACTGAAAATCAAGATCAAGTGGGCTTTTGCCCTTTTGCTCTACGAGAGGTTTCCGTCCCCTCTGAGCACACCTTAGGACACCTACGTTACGTTTTGATAGATGTACCGCCCCAGTCAAACTCCCGGCCTGACACTGTCTTCGGTCCGAGTCGCGAAGGCTCCGAGAGCCGACGCTTAACACCAGAAGGAAGGAGAACGAGCTCCAATCCTCGTATTACCGAATAAGTAAAGAATCAATGAAAGTAGTGGTATTTCAATTGCGACCGAGGTCTCCCACTTATACTACACCTCTCAAGACTCGTCACAGAGTCAAACTAGAGTCAAACTCAACAGGGTCTTCTTTCCCCGCTGTTTTTTTCCAAGCCCGTTCCCTTGGCTGTGGTTTCGCTAGATAGTAGATAGGGACAGTGGGAATCTCGTTAATCCATTCATGCGCGTCACTAATTAGATGACGAGGCATTTGGCTACCTTAAGAGAGTCATAGTTACTCCCGCCGTTTACCCGCGCTTAAGCAGATTACTCCACGTTAACATTCAGAGCACTGGGCAGAAATCAGAGATAGTCAACGTCCGCAAGGACCATCTATCTCCTCTGTTTTAATTAGACAGTCGGATTCCCCGAGTCCGTACCAGTTCTAAGTCAACCGTTAAGTGTCGCACGAAGTACATACGCCGAAACGCATGCACGCAGCAAGGCAAGTCCACAAGGCAGCGACGCCATTAGATCAACCGAACCGAAGCCCAGCCAATCAAAGCGCCACCGACCAAGCTTCATTGCAAAGCCCGTACAGACCGGTCCTTAGAGCCAATCCTTATTCCGAAGGTAGGGATCAAATTTGCCGACTTCCCTTATCTACATTATTCTATCGACTAGAGGCTACGAACCTTGGAGACCTGCTGCGGATATGGGTACGATCAGTAATGCGAATTGAATTGCTCCCTTGGCTTTTCAAGGGCCATGCATGATACACGGGACACCACAGAAACCGTGGCGCTATACGGAAACAACGTCCCTATCTCCGGCTGAACCGTTTCCAGGGAGTCCGTTCCTTAACTAGAGAAGAGATCTCTAGCCCGGATCACACATAGCATCGCCAAGTTCGAATGCGTTACCGCCAAGGCAGTCTTGCGACTACCAATTCACATTTACAGGTACGGGAATATTAACCCGTTTCCCTTTCGATATTAGACGAGAAGCACGAAGCTCGACGTCAATGATACAAGGCATTAGCCAGTATCTTAGGATCGACTAACCCACATACAACTACTGTTCACGTGGAACCCTTCTCCACTTCAGTCATCAAGATTCTTACTTGATTATTTGCTACTACCACCAAGATCTGCACCGATGGAAGCTCCAGCTGGGCCTACGCCCTAAGCCTTCGACGCTAACCACCGCGACACACCTACTCGTTGAGGCCAGACGCACGAAACGTACAAGCCAACAACGGCCGGGTTTAGGTCCCCCGCTCAAGCGCCATCCATTTTCGGGGCTGATTGATTCGGCAGGTGAGTTGTTACACACTCCTTAGCGGGTTCCGACTTCCATGGCCACCGTCCTGCTGTCTATATCAATCAACACCCTTTATGGGGTCTCATGAGCGGAGAGTTAGGCACCTTAGCCCGACGTTTGGTTCATCCCACATCGCCAGTTCTGCTTACCAAAAATGGCCCACTTGGAGCTTGTTTTCGCAGCCACGGTTCACTTAAGCAACCGCGACATCATACCCATTGAAAGTTTGAGAATAGGTTAAGAACATTTCGTCCCCAAGTCCTCTAATCATTAGCTTTACAAGATACAACAAACTTAAACTCCAGCTATCCTGGGGGAAACTTCGGTGTGAACCAGCTACTAGATGGTTCGATTAGTCTTTCGCCCCTATACCCGAGTCCGACGATCGATTTGCACGTCAGAACCGCTTCGGACTTCCATCAGAGTTTCCTCTGACTTCGTCCTGCTCAGGCATAGTTCACCATCTTTCGGGTCCTAGTGTGTACGCTCCATCTCCACACCACTGCAAGCAGTTGGCATGGGACTATGTTGCGCCGCCGGCCGAGACCGACGGATCACATATCAGACGAACAAGCCGCCCTTTACATTAATTGCGCCAATAGGTTTGATACCCAATGACTCGCGTACATACTAGACTTCTTGGTCCGTGTTTCAAGACGGGTCGGATAGGTGGTCGACTTTCACATACCGGGAGTGGACCATAGGCAGGCGAACGCACAGCTGCACACATACGAGATAGCCAGACATGTCCGACCACCAAGCAGAGCACAACCGAACGCCCGACCGCGCAGAGGCCTGGCCACGATTACGCCTAGCGCTCACATCAACTTCCGGCAACAAAATACTACCACGCAAGCGTGGGCAACTCTGAAGCCTTCAGAAGGGAGCACCAAACGTCCCAGCACGCACCGACGATGAATGCGCACCCGATCACGAGCGAACCCGATCACGAGCACTGAACACCGCCAGTTTCGTCAACTCTATCCGCTTAGCCCCACGTGGTTTCACATTCTCTTGAACTCTCTCTTCAAAGTTCTTTGCAACTTTCCCTCACGGTACTTGTTCGCTATCGAAGTCTCGGTCATATTTAGCCTTAGATGTGGTATACCACCCACTTTGAGCTGCACTTCCAAGCAACTCTACTCCAAGACACGCTCAACTGGCACAGTCGAAGCCCGCACGGGCCTAGCACCCACTACGGGAAGTCGCGTTCGAGCGAACTTCGAGCAACAACCGACACCAGACGAACGCGCCTATACGCAACACCTCACTACAGGTAGAACCTGAGCGATTATGCGCTGGGCTTATCCCGTTTCACTCGCCGTTACTCAGGGAATCCTTGTTAGTTTCTTTTCCTCCGCTTACTGATATGCTTAAGTTCAGCGGGTAGTCACGCTTGAGATTAGGTTGATTCGTACTAGAATCCTCAGATGCCGTTAGTCTCCCATAGCATGCTGAAGCTCTGCCGCCCAGAGGCCCGGCGGAATAGGGAAATGCGCAGTGCGACCGAAAGCCAAGAGCGGCGGCTAACGAATCGGCGGTCACGCAACGTCCTATCACAGAGGATCAGACAAGAGACACGACGAGGTGCGGTATGCAAGCGCCGAAGCACGAGCAAGCTTTGCCACGAAGAGATCTGATGACGGGAACTTACCGAGAAGCTCGCGCCACGACACAGTCGAACACCCTTGCGAGCGAACGACACAATAGTACATTCAACACTAATCCAAACGTGCCGACGGTTATCCCGCCGGCGCCATGTGCATTCAACGATTTCGTGCTCATTGTATCTGCAATTCGCACTACTTATCGCAGCTAGCTGCGATCTTCATCGAACCGAGACTCTAGTGATCCACCACGTAGAGTTGTACAAAGGTGATCGAACAGCAAAGCAGCCGGAGCCGCCGAGCCGAACAATCGTTCATATTTCGAGATCCAATGCGAATGTCGGCGCAATCCCTTCGAGGCCGGGATTGTCTTTAGGCTGGCACGAGAATGAACTCGCCTGACGAGACCGCCTACATGCACTGAAGAGCATGCTCCGACCGACGTCTCATAGCCACCAGACAGTTTCAGTATTTCATTCATAATCCAATAAGATTCATTCCATTCCATTCAATTCAGTCAAATTACAGTACGTAATAAGGGTGATCGACAATGATCCGCGGTCAGGTTCTCCTAATCGCACCTTGTTACGACTTTTGCCCGGTTCAAGCCACTGCGATTAATGCGGTTCCCATCAGCGAAGGGAAACCCAACGCCGAAAGTCCCCGCATTTCTCGAGGCAACTCAGTCCCGGGCAGCGACGGGCGGTGTGTACAAAGGGCAGGGACGTAATCAGCACGAGCTAATGACTCATACTTACTGGGAATTCCTCGTTCAAGAGAAATAATTGCAATCCTCTATTCCAAACACGAAAAGCTTTCAAAAGATTACCCAGACCTTTCGGTCAAGGTTAAAAACGCTTGCTGCACTTTCCAGTGTAGCGCGCGTGCAGCCCCGAACATCTAAGGGCATCACAGACCTGTTATTACTCAATCTCATGCGGTTGAACACCGCTTATCCCTCTAAGAAGTAGACACGACCAAACTATCGCGCCACTAGTTAGCAGGTTAGAGTCTCGTTCGTTATCGGAATAAACCAGACAGATCAATCCACGAACTAAGAACGGCCATGCACCACCAACCACCAAATCAAGAAAGAACTCTCAATCTGTCAATCATTATAGTGTCCGGTCCGGGTGAGATTTCCCGTGTTGAGTCAAATTAAGCCGCAGGCTCCACTCCTGGTGGTGCCCTTCCGTCAATTCCTTTAAGTTTCAGATTTGCAACCATACTACCCCCGGAACCCGAAGACTTTCGTTTCCGAGAAGCTCCCAGGCAGGGCTAAACTACCACCACCTGATCGCTAGTTGGCATAGTTTACGGTCAGAACTAGGGCGGTATCTAATCGCCTTCGATCCTCTGACTTTCGTTCTTGATTAATGAAAACATTCTTGGCAAATGCTTTCGCAATCGGTCGTCTCGCTGCGGTCCAAGAATTTCACCTCTCACGCAGCGATACGGATGCCCCCGAGTTATTCCTCTTAATCATTACTTCAATCCCAAGACCAACAGAATGGACCGAAGTCATATTCTATTATTCCATGATAAAGCATTCAAGCAAACGCCTGTTTTAATCACATTGATTTAATCAAAGTTACAACACCAGCCACCAAGTCCGAAGACAAGGAAAACCGGCGAAACAGTTCAGACACGCAGTATCTCACATGGAGAACTACTGTCATAAACTTAGATCCAACTACGAGCTTTTTAACCGCAGCAATGACGATATACACGTTGGGAGCTGGAATTACCGCGGCTGCTGGCACCAGACTTGCCCTCCCATAGACTTCGTTAAAGTCTTTAAGTTGTGCTCATTTCAATGACAGACCTCAAAGAGATCTGTCTCGTTATTGATAGTCACTACCTCCTCGAATTGAGAGTGGGTAATTTACGCGCCTGCTGCCTTCCTTGGATGTGATAGCCGTTTCTAAGGCTAGCTCTCCGGAGTCGAACCCTGATTCTCCGTTACCCGTTACAACCATGGAAGACACATAGACTTCCATCAATAGTTGATAGGGCACCCCCCCGACCAGTACGTCGTCGGTACAAGACCATACGATCCGCGAAATTATTCAGAGTCACCAAAAGGGTTGCCCCAGTCGGCCTTGTTCTAATAAGTGCGCACTACCATTGCTGGCGGTGCTCTGGTGCACGTATTAGCTCCAAAATTAACGCAGATATCCGTTTCGGATACGATAACTGGGTAGGTTAGGGGTGTTCATAATGAGCCGTTCGCAGATTCATGTTTACACATATGTTCTTAGACATGCATGGCTTAATCTTTTATCTGAGCATATCACCGCTGGCAGGATCAACCAGGTAACTTGAAAAAGTCACCGTCTCACGAGAATTTCTCGTGATTTTGCATGAACCGACAAAACCGTGCCTAGACGAGCATGGATTTTACATGAGGATTCGTTTGCTTTCACATGAGCATCCCAAACATGAAGTTTGATGGAGCCACATGGGAAGTTTATTGCTGATTAGCAATGAACAGTCAAAAGCGCTCAAACCACATAAGGGCTCTCGCATTAGATTGCATCGCAGACGTCTCTGACAAGCAGAAACAGCGACTTCATATCACTTTAGACGAATATAGGCGCGGGACCATGCCCCGACCGACCATGGCTGTGTAACATTTGCGACTCAAGCAAAAATGCGAGTTTCGACGAAAGCCATCCTCAATCCTATGGGGATACCCATATGATGAGTGGTAGTGACTTATCGGCTCAAGTGAAAACACATAGACTGACTGAGCAACCACCAACTCATGTGAATTCACATGAACTTGCGAAGAAATCGCAAACTCATGTGAAAACACATGAACCTCACCCCCTCCCTATCCCCTCTCACAGACTCATGTGCAAACACATAAGCGTCCATCTTCCAACCTCCCCAGTCACAGACTCATGTGAAAACGCATAAGGAACCCCCTTGATAGATGACGAGGCATTTGGCTACCCCACTAACCTGCCGACCGAACCCAGCCACCAAGTGGCCGGACGCAAGACCCTGATACCAGACCAATGGGCACTACCAAAAAAAAAGCAAAAACAAACCAAACGGTCAACGGCAGAGTCTCAACAGATCGCGACATGCGTCGCTCTACTGAGTACAACACCTCGACCACTACTCAAGTAGTCTACAAGAGATCTCGCGCCCCGACATTGAATCGGAATGATCCGATATGACAGCCTGAACAGATTCCCCGAACAGACAAGGTCATAGAAAAGGGCATACGCAGTAGCCTTGCGGCGTACTTAAAGAGAGCCACCCGACACCGGGGAGCCAAAACATAGTTACCTTTATTAGCCCCGATTCTAACTTAGAGGCTTTCAGTTATAATCAAACAGATGGTAGCTTCGCAGCATTGGTCTATCGACCAGCCGCATGAACCAGTGGTCCGAACCTACGGTTCCTCTCGTACTAAGTAGGATTACTATTGCAACAACCAGTCAACAGTAGGGTAAAACTAACCTGTCTCACGACGGTCTAAACCCAGCTCACGTTCCCTATTAGAGGGTGAACAATCCAACGCTTGGCGAATTCTGCTTCGCAATGATAGGAAGAGCCGACATCGAAGGATCAAAAAGCAACGTCGCTATGGACGCTTGGCTGCCACAAGCCAGTTATCCCTGTGGTAATTTTTCTGACACCTCAAACTTGAAACCATCAAGGTTTTAAGGATCGATAGGCCACGCTTTCGCGGTCTGTATTAGTACTGAAAATCAAGATCAAGTGGGCTTTTGCCCTTTTGCTCTACGAGAGGTTTCCGTCCCCTCTGAGCACACCTTAGGACACCTACGTTACGTTTTGATAGATGTACCGCCCCAGTCAAACTCCCGGCCTGACACTGTCTTCGGTCCGAGTCGCGAAGGCTCCGAGAGCCGACGCTTAACACCAGAAGGAAGGAGAACGAGCTCCAATCCTCGTATTACCGAATAAGTAAAGAATCAATGAAAGTAGTGGTATTTCAATTGCGACCGAGGTCTCCCACTTATACTACACCTCTCAAGACTCGTCACAGAGTCAAACTAGAGTCAAACTCAACAGGGTCTTCTTTCCCCGCTGTTTTTTCCAAGCCCGTTCCCTTGGCTGTGGTTTCGCTAGATAGTAGATAGGGACAGTGGGAATCTCGTTAATCCATTCATGCGCGTCACTAATTAGATGACGAGGCATTTGGCTACCTTAAGAGAGTCATAGTTACTCCCGCCGTTTACCCGCGCTTAAGCAGATTACTCCACGTTAACATTCAGAGCACTGGGCAGAAATCAGAGATAGTCAACGTCCGCAAGGACCATCTATCTCCTCTGTTTTAATTAGACAGTCGGATTCCCCGAGTCCGTACCAGTTCTAAGTCAACCGTTAAGTGTCGCACGAAGTACATACGCCGAAACGCATGCACGCAGCAAGGCAAGTCCACAAGGCAGCGACGCCATTAGATCAACCGAACCGAAGCCCAGCCAATCAAAGCGCCACCGACCAAGCTTCATTGCAAAGCCCGTACAGACCGGTCCTTAGAGCCAATCCTTATTCCGAAGGTAGGGATCAAATTTGCCGACTTCCCTTATCTACATTATTCTATCGACTAGAGGCTACGAACCTTGGAGACCTGCTGCGGATATGGGTACGATCAGTAATGCGAATTGAATTGCTCCCTTGGCTTTTCAAGGGCCATGCATGATACACGGGACACCACAGAAACCGTGGCGCTATACGGAAACAACGTCCCTATCTCCGGCTGAACCGTTTCCAGGGAGTCCGTTCCTTAACTAGAGAAGAGATCTCTAGCCCGGATCACACATAGCATCGCCAAGTTCGAATGCGTTACCGCCAAGGCAGTCTTGCGACTACCAATTCACATTTACAGGTACGGGAATATTAACCCGTTTCCCTTTCGATATTAGACGAGAAGCACGAAGCTCGACGTCAATGATACAAGGCATTAGCCAGTATCTTAGGATCGACTAACCCACATACAACTACTGTTCACGTGGAACCCTTCTCCACTTCAGTCATCAAGATTCTTACTTGATTATTTGCTACTACCACCAAGATCTGCACCGATGGAAGCTCCAGCTGGGCCTACGCCCTAAGCCTTCGACGCTAACCACCGCGACACACCTACTCGTTGAGGCCAGACGCACGAAACGTACAAGCCAACAACGGCCGGGTTTAGGTCCCCCGCTCAAGCGCCATCCATTTTCGGGGCTGATTGATTCGGCAGGTGAGTTGTTACACACTCCTTAGCGGGTTCCGACTTCCATGGCCACCGTCCTGCTGTCTATATCAATCAACACCCTTTATGGGGTCTCATGAGCGGAGAGTTAGGCACCTTAGCCCGACGTTTGGTTCATCCCACATCGCCAGTTCTGCTTACCAAAAATGGCCCACTTGGAGCTTGTTTTCGCAGCCACGGTTCACTTAAGCAACCGCGACATCATACCCATTGAAAGTTTGAGAATAGGTTAAGAACATTTCGTCCCCAAGTCCTCTAATCATTAGCTTTACAAGATACAACAAACTTAAACTCCAGCTATCCTGGGGGAAACTTCGGTGTGAACCAGCTACTAGATGGTTCGATTAGTCTTTCGCCCCTATACCCGAGTCCGACGATCGATTTGCACGTCAGAACCGCTTCGGACTTCCATCAGAGTTTCCTCTGACTTCGTCCTGCTCAGGCATAGTTCACCATCTTTCGGGTCCTAGTGTGTACGCTCCATCTCCACACCACTGCAAGCAGTTGGCATGGGACTATGTTGCGCCGCCGGCCGAGACCGACGGATCACATATCAGACGAACAAGCCGCCCTTTACATTAATTGCGCCAATAGGTTTGATACCCAATGACTCGCGTACATACTAGACTTCTTGGTCCGTGTTTCAAGACGGGTCGGATAGGTGGTCGACTTTCACATACCGGGAGTGGACCATAGGCAGGCGAACGCACAGCTGCACACATACGAGATAGCCAGACATGTCCGACCACCAAGCAGAGCACAACCGAACGCCCGACCGCGCAGAGGCCTGGCCACGATTACGCCTAGCGCTCACATCAACTTCCGGCAACAAAATACTACCACGCAAGCGTGGGCAACTCTGAAGCCTTCAGAAGGGAGCACCAAACGTCCCAGCACGCACCGACGATGAATGCGCACCCGATCACGAGCGAACCCGATCACGAGCACTGAACACCGCCAGTTTCGTCAACTCTATCCGCTTAGCCCCACGTGGTTTCACATTCTCTTGAACTCTCTCTTCAAAGTTCTTTGCAACTTTCCCTCACGGTACTTGTTCGCTATCGAAGTCTCGGTCATATTTAGCCTTAGATGTGGTATACCACCCACTTTGAGCTGCACTTCCAAGCAACTCTACTCCAAGACACGCTCAACTGGCACAGTCGAAGCCCGCACGGGCCTAGCACCCACTACGGGAAGTCGCGTTCGAGCGAACTTCGAGCAACAACCGACACCAGACGAACGCGCCTATACGCAACACCTCACTACAGGTAGAACCTGAGCGATTATGCGCTGGGCTTATCCCGTTTCACTCGCCGTTACTCAGGGAATCCTTGTTAGTTTCTTTTCCTCCGCTTACTGATATGCTTAAGTTCAGCGGGTAGTCACGCTTGAGATTAGGTTGATTCGTACTAGAATCCTCAGATGCCGTTAGTCTCCCATAGCATGCTGAAGCTCTGCCGCCCAGAGGCCCGGCGGAATAGGGAAATGCGCAGTGCGACCGAAAGCCAAGAGCGGCGGCTAACGAATCGGCGGTCACGCAACGTCCTATCACAGAGGATCAGACAAGAGACACGACGAGGTGCGGTATGCAAGCGCCGAAGCACGAGCAAGCTTTGCCACGAAGAGATCTGATGACGGGAACTTACCGAGAAGCTCGCGCCACGACACAGTCGAACACCCTTGCGAGCGAACGACACAATAGTACATTCAACACTAATCCAAACGTGCCGACGGTTATCCCGCCGGCGCCATGTGCATTCAACGATTTCGTGCTCATTGTATCTGCAATTCGCACTACTTATCGCAGCTAGCTGCGATCTTCATCGAACCGAGACTCTAGTGATCCACCACGTAGAGTTGTACAAAGGTGATCGAACAGCAAAGCAGCCGGAGCCGCCGAGCCGAACAATCGTTCATATTTCGAGATCCAATGCGAATGTCGGCGCAATCCCTTCGAGGCCGGGATTGTCTTTAAGGCTGGCACGAGAATGAACTCGCCCTGACGAGACCGCCTACATGCACTGAAGAGCATGCTCCGACCGACGTCTCATAGCCACCAGACAGTTTCAGTATTTCATTCATAATCCAATAAGATTCATTCCATTCCATTCAATTCAGTCAAATTACAGTACGTAATAAGGGTGATCGACAATGATCCGCGGTCAGGTTCTCCTAATCGCACCTTGTTACGACTTTTGCCCGGTTCAAGCCACTGCGATTAATGCGGTTCCCATCAGCGAAGGGAAACCCAACGCCGAAAGTCCCCGCATTTCTCGAGGCAACTCAGTCCCGGGCAGCGACGGGCGGTGTGTACAAAGGGCAGGGACGTAATCAGCACGAGCTAATGACTCATACTTACTGGGAATTCCTCGTTCAAGAGAAATAATTGCAATCCTCTATTCCAAACACGAAAAGCTTTCAAAAGATTACCCAGACCTTTCGGTCAAGGTTAAAAACGCTTGCTGCACTTTCCAGTGTAGCGCGCGTGCAGCCCCGAACATCTAAGGGCATCACAGACCTGTTATTACTCAATCTCATGCGGTTGAACACCGCTTATCCCTCTAAGAAGTAGACACGACCAAACTATCGCGCCACTAGTTAGCAGGTTAGAGTCTCGTTCGTTATCGGAATAAACCAGACAGATCAATCCACGAACTAAGAACGGCCATGCACCACCAACCACCAAATCAAGAAAGAACTCTCAATCTGTCAATCATTATAGTGTCCGGTCCGGGTGAGATTTCCCGTGTTGAGTCAAATTAAGCCGCAGGCTCCACTCCTGGTGGTGCCCTTCCGTCAATTCCTTTAAGTTTCAGATTTGCAACCATACTACCCCCGGAACCCGAAGACTTTCGTTTCCGAGAAGCTCCCAGGCAGGGCTAAACTACCACCACCTGATCGCTAGTTGGCATAGTTTACGGTCAGAACTAGGGCGGTATCTAATCGCCTTCGATCCTCTGACTTTCGTTCTTGATTAATGAAAACATTCTTGGCAAATGCTTTCGCAATCGGTCGTCTCGCTGCGGTCCAAGAATTTCACCTCTCACGCAGCGATACGGATGCCCCCGAGTTATTCCTCTTAATCATTACTTCAATCCCAAGACCAACAGAATGGACCGAAGTCATATTCTATTATTCCATGATAAAGCATTCAAGCAAACGCCTGTTTTAATCACATTGATTTAATCAAAGTTACAACACCAGCCACCAAGTCCGAAGACAAGGAAAACCGGCGAAACAGTTCAGACACGCAGTATCTCACATGGAGAACTACTGTCATAAACTTAGATCCAACTACGAGCTTTTTAACCGCAGCAATGACGATATACACGTTGGGAGCTGGAATTACCGCGGCTGCTGGCACCAGACTTGCCCTCCCATAGACTTCGTTAAAGTCTTTAAGTTGTGCTCATTTCAATGACAGACCTCAAAGAGATCTGTCTCGTTATTGATAGTCACTACCTCCTCGAATTGAGAGTGGGTAATTTACGCGCCTGCTGCCTTCCTTGGATGTGATAGCCGTTTCTAAGGCTAGCTCTCCGGAGTCGAACCCTGATTCTCCGTTACCCGTTACAACCATGGAAGACACATAGACTTCCATCAATAGTTGATAGGGCACCCCCCCGACCAGTACGTCGTCGGTACAAGACCATACGATCCGCGAAATTATTCAGAGTCACCAAAAGGGTTGCCCCAGTCGGCCTTGTTCTAATAAGTGCGCACTACCATTGCTGGCGGTGCTCTGGTGCACGTATTAGCTCCAAAATTAACGCAGATATCCGTTTCGGATACGATAACTGGGTAGGTTAGGGGTGTTCATAATGAGCCGTTCGCAGATTCATGTTTACACATATGTTCTTAGACATGCATGGCTTAATCTTTTATCTGAGCATATCACCGCTGGCAGGATCAACCAGGTAACTTGAAAAAGTCACCGTCTCACGAGAATTTCTCGTGATTTTGCATGAACCGACAAAACCGTGCCTAGACGAGCATGGATTTTACATGAGGATTCGTTTGCTTTCACATGAGCATCCCAAACATGAAGTTTGATGGAGCCACATGGGAAGTTTATTGCTGATTAGCAATGAACAGTCAAAAGCGCTCAAACCACATAAGGGCTCTCGCATTAGATTGCATCGCAGACGTCTCTGACAAGCAGAAACAGCGACTTCATATCACTTTAGACGAATATAGGCGCGGGACCATGCCCCGACCGACCATGGCTGTGTAACATTTGCGACTCAAGCAAAAATGCGAGTTTCGACGAAAGCCATCCTCAATCCTATGGGGATACCCATATGATGAGTGGTAGTGACTTATCGGCTCAAGTGAAAACACATAGACTGACTGAGCAACCACCAACTCATGTGAATTCACATGAACTTGCGAAGAAATCGCAAACTCATGTGAAAACACATGAACCTCACCCCCTCCCTATCCCCTCTCACAGACTCATGTGCAAACACATAAGCGTCCATCTTCCAACCTCCCCAGTCACAGACTCATGTGAAAACGCATAAGGAACCCCCTTGATAGATGACGAGGCATTTGGCTACCCCACTAACCTGCCGACCGAACCCAGCCACCAAGTGGCCGGACGCAAGACCCTGATACCAGACCAATGGGCACTACCAAAAAAAAAAGCAAAAACAAACCAAACGGTCAACGGCAGAGTCTCAACAGATCGCGACATGCGTCGCTCTACTGAGTACAACACCTCGACCACTACTCAAGTAGTCTACAAGAGATCTCGCGCCCCGACATTGAATCGGAATGATCCGATATGACAGCGCTGAACAGATTCCCCGAACAGACAAGGTCATAGAAAAGGGCATACGCAGTAGCCTTGCGGCGTACTTAAAGAGAGCCACCCGACACCGGGGAGCCAAAACATAGTTACCTTTATTAGCCCCGATTCTAACTTAGAGGCTTTCAGTTATAATCAAACAGATGGTAGCTTCGCAGCATTGGTCTATCGACCAGCCGCATGAACCAGTGGTCCGAACCTACGGTTCCTCTCGTACTAAGTAGGATTACTATTGCAACAACCAGTCAACAGTAGGGTAAAACTAACCTGTCTCACGACGGTCTAAACCCAGCTCACGTTCCCTATTAGAGGGTGAACAATCCAACGCTTGGCGAATTCTGCTTCGCAATGATAGGAAGAGCCGACATCGAAGGATCAAAAAGCAACGTCGCTATGGACGCTTGGCTGCCACAAGCCAGTTATCCCTGTGGTAATTTTTCTGACACCTCAAACTTGAAACCATCAAGGTTTTAAGGATCGATAGGCCACGCTTTCGCGGTCTGTATTAGTACTGAAAATCAAGATCAAGTGGGCTTTTGCCCTTTTGCTCTACGAGAGGTTTCCGTCCCCTCTGAGCACACCTTAGGACACCTACGTTACGTTTTGATAGATGTACCGCCCCAGTCAAACTCCCGGCCTGACACTGTCTTCGGTCCGAGTCGCGAAGGCTCCGAGAGCCGACGCTTAACACCAGAAGGAAGGAGAACGAGCTCCAATCCTCGTATTACCGAATAAGTAAAGAATCAATGAAAGTAGTGGTATTTCAATTGCGACCGAGGTCTCCCACTTATACTACACCTCTCAAGACTCGTCACAGAGTCAAACTAGAGTCAAACTCAACAGGGTCTTCTTTCCCCGCTGTTTTTTCCAAGCCCGTTCCCTTGGCTGTGGTTTCGCTAGATAGTAGATAGGGACAGTGGGAATCTCGTTAATCCATTCATGCGCGTCACTAATTAGATGACGAGGCATTTGGCTACCTTAAGAGAGTCATAGTTACTCCCGCCGTTTACCCGCGCTTAAGCAGATTACTCCACGTTAACATTCAGAGCACTGGGCAGAAATCAGAGATAGTCAACGTCCGCAAGGACCATCTATCTCCTCTGTTTTAATTAGACAGTCGGATTCCCCGAGTCCGTACCAGTTCTAAGTCAACCGTTAAGTGTCGCACGAAGTACATACGCCGAAACGCATGCACGCAGCAAGGCAAGTCCACAAGGCAGCGACGCCATTAGATCAACCGAACCGAAGCCCAGCCAATCAAAGCGCCACCGACCAAGCTTCATTGCAAAGCCCGTACAGACCGGTCCTTAGAGCCAATCCTTATTCCGAAGGTAGGGATCAAATTTGCCGACTTCCCTTATCTACATTATTCTATCGACTAGAGGCTACGAACCTTGGAGACCTGCTGCGGATATGGGTACGATCAGTAATGCGAATTGAATTGCTCCCTTGGCTTTTCAAGGGCCATGCATGATACACGGGACACCACAGAAACCGTGGCGCTATACGGAAACAACGTCCCTATCTCCGGCTGAACCGTTTCCAGGGAGTCCGTTCCTTAACTAGAGAAGAGATCTCTAGCCCGGATCACACATAGCATCGCCAAGTTCGAATGCGTTACCGCCAAGGCAGTCTTGCGACTACCAATTCACATTTACAGGTACGGGAATATTAACCCGTTTCCCTTTCGATATTAGACGAGAAGCACGAAGCTCGACGTCAATGATACAAGGCATTAGCCAGTATCTTAGGATCGACTAACCCACATACAACTACTGTTCACGTGGAACCCTTCTCCACTTCAGTCATCAAGATTCTTACTTGATTATTTGCTACTACCACCAAGATCTGCACCGATGGAAGCTCCAGCTGGGCCTACGCCCTAAGCCTTCGACGCTAACCACCGCGACACACCTACTCGTTGAGGCCAGACGCACGAAACGTACAAGCCAACAACGGCCGGGTTTAGGTCCCCCGCTCAAGCGCCATCCATTTTCGGGGCTGATTGATTCGGCAGGTGAGTTGTTACACACTCCTTAGCGGGTTCCGACTTCCATGGCCACCGTCCTGCTGTCTATATCAATCAACACCCTTTATGGGGTCTCATGAGCGGAGAGTTAGGCACCTTAGCCCGACGTTTGGTTCATCCCACATCGCCAGTTCTGCTTACCAAAAATGGCCCACTTGGAGCTTGTTTTCGCAGCCACGGTTCACTTAAGCAACCGCGACATCATACCCATTGAAAGTTTGAGAATAGGTTAAGAACATTTCGTCCCCAAGTCCTCTAATCATTAGCTTTACAAGATACAACAAACTTAAACTCCAGCTATCCTGGGGGAAACTTCGGTGTGAACCAGCTACTAGATGGTTCGATTAGTCTTTCGCCCCTATACCCGAGTCCGACGATCGATTTGCACGTCAGAACCGCTTCGGACTTCCATCAGAGTTTCCTCTGACTTCGTCCTGCTCAGGCATAGTTCACCATCTTTCGGGTCCTAGTGTGTACGCTCCATCTCCACACCACTGCAAGCAGTTGGCATGGGACTATGTTGCGCCGCCGGCCGAGACCGACGGATCACATATCAGACGAACAAGCCGCCCTTTACATTAATTGCGCCAATAGGTTTGATACCCAATGACTCGCGTACATACTAGACTTCTTGGTCCGTGTTTCAAGACGGGTCGGATAGGTGGTCGACTTTCACATACCGGGAGTGGACCATAGGCAGGCGAACGCACAGCTGCACACATACGAGATAGCCAGACATGTCCGACCACCAAGCAGAGCACAACCGAACGCCCGACCGCGCAGAGGCCTGGCCACGATTACGCCTAGCGCTCACATCAACTTCCGGCAACAAAATACTACCACGCAAGCGTGGGCAACTCTGAAGCCTTCAGAAGGGAGCACCAAACGTCCCAGCACGCACCGACGATGAATGCGCACCCGATCACGAGCGAACCCGATCACGAGCACTGAACACCGCCAGTTTCGTCAACTCTATCCGCTTAGCCCCACGTGGTTTCACATTCTCTTGAACTCTCTCTTCAAAGTTCTTTGCAACTTTCCCTCACGGTACTTGTTCGCTATCGAAGTCTCGGTCATATTTAGCCTTAGATGTGGTATACCACCCACTTTGAGCTGCACTTCCAAGCAACTCTACTCCAAGACACGCTCAACTGGCACAGTCGAAGCCCGCACGGGCCTAGCACCCACTACGGGAAGTCGCGTTCGAGCGAACTTCGAGCAACAACCGACACCAGACGAACGCGCCTATACGCAACACCTCACTACAGGTAGAACCTGAGCGATTATGCGCTGGGCTTATCCCGTTTCACTCGCCGTTACTCAGGGAATCCTTGTTAGTTTCTTTTCCTCCGCTTACTGATATGCTTAAGTTCAGCGGGTAGTCACGCTTGAGATTAGGTTGATTCGTACTAGAATCCTCAGATGCCGTTAGTCTCCCATAGCATGCTGAAGCTCTGCCGCCCAGAGGCCCGGCGGAATAGGGAAATGCGCAGTGCGACCGAAAGCCAAGAGCGGCGGCTAACGAATCGGCGGTCACGCAACGTCCTATCACAGAGGATCAGACAAGAGACACGACGAGGTGCGGTATGCAAGCGCCGAAGCACGAGCAAGCTTTGCCACGAAGAGATCTGATGACGGGAACTTACCGAGAAGCTCGCGCCACGACACAGTCGAACACCCTTGCGAGCGAACGACACAATAGTACATTCAACACTAATCCAAACGTGCCGACGGTTATCCCGCCGGCGCCATGTGCATTCAACGATTTCGTGCTCATTGTATCTGCAATTCGCACTACTTATCGCAGCTAGCTGCGATCTTCATCGAACCGAGACTCTAGTGATCCACCACGTAGAGTTGTACAAAGGTGATCGAACAGCAAAGCAGCCGGAGCCGCCGAGCCGAACAATCGTTCATATTTCGAGATCCAATGCGAATGTCGGCGCAATCCCTTCGAGGCCGGGATTGTCTTTAAGGCTGGCACGAGAATGAACTCGCCCTGACGAGACCGCCTACATGCACTGAAGAGCATGCTCCGACCGACGTCTCATAGCCACCAGACAGTTTCAGTATTTCATTCATAATCCAATAAGATTCATTCCATTCCATTCAATTCAGTCAAATTACAGTACGTAATAAGGGTGATCGACAATGATCCGCGGTCAGGTTCTCCTAATCGCACCTTGTTACGACTTTTGCCCGGTTCAAGCCACTGCGATTAATGCGGTTCCCATCAGCGAAGGGAAACCCAACGCCGAAAGTCCCCGCATTTCTCGAGGCAACTCAGTCCCGGGCAGCGACGGGCGGTGTGTACAAAGGGCAGGGACGTAATCAGCACGAGCTAATGACTCATACTTACTGGGAATTCCTCGTTCAAGAGAAATAATTGCAATCCTCTATTCCAAACACGAAAAGCTTTCAAAAGATTACCCAGACCTTTCGGTCAAGGTTAAAAACGCTTGCTGCACTTTCCAGTGTAGCGCGCGTGCAGCCCCGAACATCTAAGGGCATCACAGACCTGTTATTACTCAATCTCATGCGGTTGAACACCGCTTATCCCTCTAAGAAGTAGACACGACCAAACTATCGCGCCACTAGTTAGCAGGTTAGAGTCTCGTTCGTTATCGGAATAAACCAGACAGATCAATCCACGAACTAAGAACGGCCATGCACCACCAACCACCAAATCAAGAAAGAACTCTCAATCTGTCAATCATTATAGTGTCCGGTCCGGGTGAGATTTCCCGTGTTGAGTCAAATTAAGCCGCAGGCTCCACTCCTGGTGGTGCCCTTCCGTCAATTCCTTTAAGTTTCAGATTTGCAACCATACTACCCCCGGAACCCGAAGACTTTCGTTTCCGAGAAGCTCCCAGGCAGGGCTAAACTACCACCACCTGATCGCTAGTTGGCATAGTTTACGGTCAGAACTAGGGCGGTATCTAATCGCCTTCGATCCTCTGACTTTCGTTCTTGATTAATGAAAACATTCTTGGCAAATGCTTTCGCAATCGGTCGTCTCGCTGCGGTCCAAGAATTTCACCTCTCACGCAGCGATACGGATGCCCCCGAGTTATTCCTCTTAATCATTACTTCAATCCCAAGACCAACAGAATGGACCGAAGTCATATTCTATTATTCCATGATAAAGCATTCAAGCAAACGCCTGTTTTAATCACATTGATTTAATCAAAGTTACAACACCAGCCACCAAGTCCGAAGACAAGGAAAACCGGCGAAACAGTTCAGACACGCAGTATCTCACATGGAGAACTACTGTCATAAACTTAGATCCAACTACGAGCTTTTTAACCGCAGCAATGACGATATACACGTTGGGAGCTGGAATTACCGCGGCTGCTGGCACCAGACTTGCCCTCCCATAGACTTCGTTAAAGTCTTTAAGTTGTGCTCATTTCAATGACAGACCTCAAAGAGATCTGTCTCGTTATTGATAGTCACTACCTCCTCGAATTGAGAGTGGGTAATTTACGCGCCTGCTGCCTTCCTTGGATGTGATAGCCGTTTCTAAGGCTAGCTCTCCGGAGTCGAACCCTGATTCTCCGTTACCCGTTACAACCATGGAAGACACATAGACTTCCATCAATAGTTGATAGGGCACCCCCCCGACCAGTACGTCGTCGGTACAAGACCATACGATCCGCGAAATTATTCAGAGTCACCAAAAGGGTTGCCCCAGTCGGCCTTGTTCTAATAAGTGCGCACTACCATTGCTGGCGGTGCTCTGGTGCACGTATTAGCTCCAAAATTAACGCAGATATCCGTTTCGGATACGATAACTGGGTAGGTTAGGGGTGTTCATAATGAGCCGTTCGCAGATTCATGTTTACACATATGTTCTTAGACATGCATGGCTTAATCTTTTATCTGAGCATATCACCGCTGGCAGGATCAACCAGGTAACTTGAAAAAGTCACCGTCTCACGAGAATTTCTCGTGATTTTGCATGAACCGACAAAACCGTGCCTAGACGAGCATGGATTTTACATGAGGATTCGTTTGCTTTCACATGAGCATCCCAAACATGAAGTTTGATGGAGCCACATGGGAAGTTTATTGCTGATTAGCAATGAACAGTCAAAAGCGCTCAAACCACATAAGGGCTCTCGCATTAGATTGCATCGCAGACGTCTCTGACAAGCAGAAACAGCGACTTCATATCACTTTAGACGAATATAGGCGCGGGACCATGCCCCGACCGACCATGGCTGTGTAACATTTGCGACTCAAGCAAAAATGCGAGTTTCGACGAAAGCCATCCTCAATCCTATGGGGATACCCATATGATGAGTGGTAGTGACTTATCGGCTCAAGTGAAAACACATAGACTGACTGAGCAACCACCAACTCATGTGAATTCACATGAACTTGCGAAGAAATCGCAAACTCATGTGAAAACACATGAACCTCACCCCCTCCCTATCCCCTCTCACAGACTCATGTGCAAACACATAAGCGTCCATCTTCCAACCTCCCCAGTCACAGACTCATGTGAAAACGCATAAGGAACCCCCTTGATAGATGACGAGGCATTTGGCTACCCCACTAACCTGCCGACCGAACCCAGCCACCAAGTGGCCGGACGCAAGACCCTGATACCAGACCAATGGGCACTACCAAAAAAAAAGCAAAAACAAACCAAACGGTCAACGGCAGAGTCTCAACAGATCGCGACATGCGTCGCTCTACTGAGTACAACACCTCGACCACTACTCAAGTAGTCTACAAGAGATCTCGCGCCCCGACATTGAATCGGAATGATCCGATATGACAGCCTGAACAGATTCCCCGAACAGACAAGGTCATAGAAAAGGGCATACGCAGTAGCCTTGCGGCGTACTTAAAGAGAGCCACCCGACACCGGGGAGCCAAAACATAGTTACCTTTATTAGCCCCGATTCTAACTTAGAGGCTTTCAGTTATAATCAAACAGATGGTAGCTTCGCAGCATTGGTCTATCGACCAGCCGCATGAACCAGTGGTCCGAACCTACGGTTCCTCTCGTACTAAGTAGGATTACTATTGCAACAACCAGTCAACAGTAGGGTAAAACTAACCTGTCTCACGACGGTCTAAACCCAGCTCACGTTCCCTATTAGAGGGTGAACAATCCAACGCTTGGCGAATTCTGCTTCGCAATGATAGGAAGAGCCGACATCGAAGGATCAAAAAGCAACGTCGCTATGGACGCTTGGCTGCCACAAGCCAGTTATCCCTGTGGTAATTTTTCTGACACCTCAAACTTGAAACCATCAAGGTTTTAAGGATCGATAGGCCACGCTTTCGCGGTCTGTATTAGTACTGAAAATCAAGATCAAGTGGGCTTTTGCCCTTTTGCTCTACGAGAGGTTTCCGTCCCCTCTGAGCACACCTTAGGACACCTACGTTACGTTTTGATAGATGTACCGCCCCAGTCAAACTCCCGGCCTGACACTGTCTTCGGTCCGAGTCGCGAAGGCTCCGAGAGCCGACGCTTAACACCAGAAGGAAGGAGAACGAGCTCCAATCCTCGTATTACCGAATAAGTAAAGAATCAATGAAAGTAGTGGTATTTCAATTGCGACCGAGGTCTCCCACTTATACTACACCTCTCAAGACTCGTCACAGAGTCAAACTAGAGTCAAACTCAACAGGGTCTTCTTTCCCCGCTGTTTTTTCCAAGCCCGTTCCCTTGGCTGTGGTTTCGCTAGATAGTAGATAGGGACAGTGGGAATCTCGTTAATCCATTCATGCGCGTCACTAATTAGATGACGAGGCATTTGGCTACCTTAAGAGAGTCATAGTTACTCCCGCCGTTTACCCGCGCTTAAGCAGATTACTCCACGTTAACATTCAGAGCACTGGGCAGAAATCAGAGATAGTCAACGTCCGCAAGGACCATCTATCTCCTCTGTTTTAATTAGACAGTCGGATTCCCCGAGTCCGTACCAGTTCTAAGTCAACCGTTAAGTGTCGCACGAAGTACATACGCCGAAACGCATGCACGCAGCAAGGCAAGTCCACAAGGCAGCGACGCCATTAGATCAACCGAACCGAAGCCCAGCCAATCAAAGCGCCACCGACCAAGCTTCATTGCAAAGCCCGTACAGACCGGTCCTTAGAGCCAATCCTTATTCCGAAGGTAGGGATCAAATTTGCCGACTTCCCTTATCTACATTATTCTATCGACTAGAGGCTACGAACCTTGGAGACCTGCTGCGGATATGGGTACGATCAGTAATGCGAATTGAATTGCTCCCTTGGCTTTTCAAGGGCCATGCATGATACACGGGACACCACAGAAACCGTGGCGCTATACGGAAACAACGTCCCTATCTCCGGCTGAACCGTTTCCAGGGAGTCCGTTCCTTAACTAGAGAAGAGATCTCTAGCCCGGATCACACATAGCATCGCCAAGTTCGAATGCGTTACCGCCAAGGCAGTCTTGCGACTACCAATTCACATTTACAGGTACGGGAATATTAACCCGTTTCCCTTTCGATATTAGACGAGAAGCACGAAGCTCGACGTCAATGATACAAGGCATTAGCCAGTATCTTAGGATCGACTAACCCACATACAACTACTGTTCACGTGGAACCCTTCTCCACTTCAGTCATCAAGATTCTTACTTGATTATTTGCTACTACCCACCAAGATCTGCACCGATGGAAGCTCCAGCTGGGCCTACGCCCTAAGCCTTCGACGCTAACCACCGCGACACACCTACTCGTTGAGGCCAGACGCACGAAACGTACAAGCCAACAACGGCCGGGTTTAGGTCCCCCGCTCAAGCGCCATCCATTTTCGGGGCTGATTGATTCGGCAGGTGAGTTGTTACACACTCCTTAGCGGGTTCCGACTTCCATGGCCACCGTCCTGCTGTCTATATCAATCAACACCCTTTATGGGGTCTCATGAGCGGAGAGTTAGGCACCTTAGCCCGACGTTTGGTTCATCCCACATCGCCAGTTCTGCTTACCAAAAATGGCCCACTTGGAGCTTGTTTTCGCAGCCACGGTTCACTTAAGCAACCGCGACATCATACCCATTGAAAGTTTGAGAATAGGTTAAGAACATTTCGTCCCCAAGTCCTCTAATCATTAGCTTTACAAGATACAACAAACTTAAACTCCAGCTATCCTGGGGGAAACTTCGGTGTGAACCAGCTACTAGATGGTTCGATTAGTCTTTCGCCCCTATACCCGAGTCCGACGATCGATTTGCACGTCAGAACCGCTTCGGACTTCCATCAGAGTTTCCTCTGACTTCGTCCTGCTCAGGCATAGTTCACCATCTTTCGGGTCCTAGTGTGTACGCTCCATCTCCACACCACTGCAAGCAGTTGGCATGGGACTATGTTGCGCCGCCGGCCGAGACCGACGGATCACATATCAGACGAACAAGCCGCCCTTTACATTAATTGCGCCAATAGGTTTGATACCCAATGACTCGCGTACATACTAGACTTCTTGGTCCGTGTTTCAAGACGGGTCGGATAGGTGGTCGACTTTCACATACCGGGAGTGGACCATAGGCAGGCGAACGCACAGCTGCACACATACGAGATAGCCAGACATGTCCGACCACCAAGCAGAGCACAACCGAACGCCCGACCGCGCAGAGGCCTGGCCACGATTACGCCTAGCGCTCACATCAACTTCCGGCAACAAAATACTACCACGCAAGCGTGGGCAACTCTGAAGCCTTCAGAAGGGAGCACCAAACGTCCCAGCACGCACCGACGATGAATGCGCACCCGATCACGAGCGAACCCGATCACGAGCACTGAACACCGCCAGTTTCGTCAACTCTATCCGCTTAGCCCCACGTGGTTTCACATTCTCTTGAACTCTCTCTTCAAAGTTCTTTGCAACTTTCCCTCACGGTACTTGTTCGCTATCGAAGTCTCGGTCATATTTAGCCTTAGATGTGGTATACCACCCACTTTGAGCTGCACTTCCAAGCAACTCTACTCCAAGACACGCTCAACTGGCACAGTCGAAGCCCGCACGGGCCTAGCACCCACTACGGGAAGTCGCGTTCGAGCGAACTTCGAGCAACAACCGACACCAGACGAACGCGCCTATACGCAACACCTCACTACAGGTAGAACCTGAGCGATTATGCGCTGGGCTTATCCCGTTTCACTCGCCGTTACTCAGGGAATCCTTGTTAGTTTCTTTTCCTCCGCTTACTGATATGCTTAAGTTCAGCGGGTAGTCACGCTTGAGATTAGGTTGATTCGTACTAGAATCCTCAGATGCCGTTAGTCTCCCATAGCATGCTGAAGCTCTGCCGCCCAGAGGCCCGGCGGAATAGGGAAATGCGCAGTGCGACCGAAAGCCAAGAGCGGCGGCTAACGAATCGGCGGTCACGCAACGTCCTATCACAGAGGATCAGACAAGAGACACGACGAGGTGCGGTATGCAAGCGCCGAAGCACGAGCAAGCTTTGCCACGAAGAGATCTGATGACGGGAACTTACCGAGAAGCTCGCGCCACGACACAGTCGAACACCCTTGCGAGCGAACGACACAATAGTACATTCAACACTAATCCAAACGTGCCGACGGTTATCCCGCCGGCGCCATGTGCATTCAACGATTTCGTGCTCATTGTATCTGCAATTCGCACTACTTATCGCAGCTAGCTGCGATCTTCATCGAACCGAGACTCTAGTGATCCACCACGTAGAGTTGTACAAAGGTGATCGAACAGCAAAGCAGCCGGAGCCGCCGAGCCGAACAATCGTTCATATTTCGAGATCCAATGCGAATGTCGGCGCAATCCCTTCGAGGCCGGGATTGTCTTTAAGGCTGGCACGAGAATGAACTCGCCCTGACGAGACCGCCTACATGCACTGAAGAGCATGCTCCGACCGACGTCTCATAGCCACCAGACAGTTTCAGTATTTCATTCATAATCCAATAAGATTCATTCCATTCCATTCAATTCAGTCAAATTACAGTACGTAATAAGGGTGATCGACAATGATCCGCGGTCAGGTTCTCCTAATCGCACCTTGTTACGACTTTTGCCCGGTTCAAGCCACTGCGATTAATGCGGTTCCCATCAGCGAAGGGAAACCCAACGCCGAAAGTCCCCGCATTTCTCGAGGCAACTCAGTCCCGGGCAGCGACGGGCGGTGTGTACAAAGGGCAGGGACGTAATCAGCACGAGCTAATGACTCATACTTACTGGAATTCCTCGTTCAAGAGAAATAATTGCAATCCTCTATTCCAAACACGAAAAGCTTTCAAAAGATTACCCAGACCTTTCGGTCAAGGTTAAAAACGCTTGCTGCACTTTCCAGTGTAGCGCGCGTGCAGCCCCGAACATCTAAGGGCATCACAGACCTGTTATTACTCAATCTCATGCGGTTGAACACCGCTTATCCCTCTAAGAAGTAGACACGACCAAACTATCGCGCCACTAGTTAGCAGGTTAGAGTCTCGTTCGTTATCGGAATAAACCAGACAGATCAATCCACGAACTAAGAACGGCCATGCACCACCAACCACCAAATCAAGAAAGAACTCTCAATCTGTCAATCATTATAGTGTCCGGTCCGGGTGAGATTTCCCGTGTTGAGTCAAATTAAGCCGCAGGCTCCACTCCTGGTGGTGCCCTTCCGTCAATTCCTTTAAGTTTCAGATTTGCAACCATACTACCCCCGGAACCCGAAGACTTTCGTTTCCGAGAAGCTCCCAGGCAGGGCTAAACTACCACCACCTGATCGCTAGTTGCATAGTTTACGGTCAGAACTAGGGCGGTATCTAATCGCCTTCGATCCTCTGACTTTCGTTCTTGATTAATGAAAACATTCTTGGCAAATGCTTTCGCAATCGGTCGTCTCGCTGCGGTCCAAGAATTTCACCTCTCACGCAGCGATACGGATGCCCCCGAGTTATTCCTCTTAATCATTACTTCAATCCCAAGACCAACAGAATGGACCGAAGTCATATTCTATTATTCCATGATAAAGCATTCAAGCAAACGCCTGTTTTAATCACATTGATTTAATCAAAGTTACAACACCAGCCACCAAGTCCGAAGACAAGGAAAACCGGCGAAACAGTTCAGACACGCAGTATCTCACATGGAGAACTACTGTCATAAACTTAGATCCAACTACGAGCTTTTTAACCGCAGCAATGACGATATACACGTTGGGAGCTGGAATTACCGCGGCTGCTGGCACCAGACTTGCCCTCCCATAGACTTCGTTAAAGTCTTTAAGTTGTGCTCATTTCAATGACAGACCTCAAAGAGATCTGTCTCGTTATTGATAGTCACTACCTCCTCGAATTGAGAGTGGGTAATTTACGCGCCTGCTGCCTTCCTTGGATGTGATAGCCGTTTCTAAGGCTAGCTCTCCGGAGTCGAACCCTGATTCTCCGTTACCCGTTACAACCATGGAAGACACATAGACTTCCATCAATAGTTGATAGGGCACCCCCCCGACCAGTACGTCGTCGGTACAAGACCATACGATCCGCGAAATTATTCAGAGTCACCAAAAGGGTTGCCCAGTCGGCCTTGTTCTAATAAGTGCGCACTACCATTGCTGGCGGTGCTCTGGTGCACGTATTAGCTCCAAAATTAACGCAGATATCCGTTTCGGATACGATAACTGGGTAGGTTAGGGGTGTTCATAATGAGCCGTTCGCAGATTCATGTTTACACATATGTTCTTAGACATGCATGGCTTAATCTTTTATCTGAGCATATCACCGCTGGCAGGATCAACCAGGTAACTTGAAAAAGTCACCGTCTCACGAGAATTTCTCGTGATTTTGCATGAACCGACAAAACCGTGCCTAGACGAGCATGGATTTTACATGAGGATTCGTTTGCTTTCACATGAGCATCCCAAACATGAAGTTTGATGGAGCCACATGGGAAGTTTATTGCTGATTAGCAATGAACAGTCAAAAGCGCTCAAACCACATAAGGGCTCTCGCATTAGATTGCATCGCAGACGTCTCTGACAAGCAGAAACAGCGACTTCATATCACTTTAGACGAATATAGGCGCGGGACCATGCCCCGACCGACCATGGCTGTGTAACATTTGCGACTCAAGCAAAAATGCGAGTTTCGACGAAAGCCATCCTCAATCTATGGGGATACCCATATGATGAGTGGTAGTGACTTATCGGCTCAAGTGAAAACACATAGACTGACTGAGCAACCACCAACTCATGTGAATTCACATGAACTTGCGAAGAAATCGCAAACTCATGTGAAAACACATGAACCTCACCCCCTCCCTATCCC
>BTSY01000160.1:0-26668 GCA_036245785.1 Pristionchus fissidentatus
AGTTTGATCGGCCCAAAATGGCCATGCCTCTCTTTTTACTGCGCCCGCGTTCACACTTCATGTAGTTAATACAATTGGCGGTCCGATATGGTATATCAGCCGCCATTTCAATTCTTCGCGTTCCATTTCAGACTAAATAATTTCAGTTGGATCGGCCCAAAATGACCATGCCTCTCTTTCTGCTGTGCCCGCGTTCACACCTCAAGTAGTTTATACAATTGGTGGTCCGACATGGTACATCAGCCAGCATTTCAATTCTTCGCGTTTCAGAGTAGATGATTTCAGTTTGATCGGCCCAAAATGACCATGCCTCTCTTTCTGCTGTGCCCGCGTTCACACTTCATGTAGTTAATACAATTGGCGGTCCGACATGGTACATCAGCCGCCATTTCAATTCTTCGCGTTTCAGAGTAGATGATTTCAGTTGGATCGGCCCAAAATGACCATGCCTCTCTTTCTGCTGTGCCCGCGTTCACACCTCAAGTAGTTTATACAATTGGTGGTCCGACATGGTACATCAGCCAGCATTTCAATTCTTCGCGTTCCATTTCAGACTAAATGATTTCAGTTTGATCGGCCCAAAATGACCATGCCTCTCTTTCTGCTGTGCCCGCGTTGACACCTCAAGTAGTTAATACAATTGGTGGTCCGATATGGTACATCAGCCGCCATTTCAATTCTTCGCGTTTCAGAGTAGATGATTTCAGTTGGATCGGCCCAAAATGACCATGCCTCTCTTTCTGCTGTGCCCGCGTTGACACCTCAAGTAGTTAATACAATTGGTGGTCCGATATGGTACATCAGCCGCCATTTCAATTCTTCGCGTTTCAGAGTAGATGATTTCAGTTGGATCGGCCCAAAATGACCATGCTTCTCTTTCTGCTGTGCCCGCGTTGACACCTCAAGTAGTTAATACAATTGGAGGTCCGACATGGTACATCAGCCGCCATTTCAATTCTTCGCATTTCAGAGTAGATGATTTCAGTTTGATCGGCCCAAAATGGCCATGCCTCTCTTTTTGCTGCGCCCGCGTTCACACTTCATGTAGTTAATACAATTGGCGGTCCGATATGGTACATCAGCCACCATTTCAATTCTTCGCGTTTCAGAGTAGATAATTTCAGTTGGATCGGCCCAAAATGACCATGCCTCTCTTTCTGCTGTGCCCGCGTTCACACCTCAAGTAGTTTATACAATTGGTGGTCCGACATGGTACATCAGCCGCCATTTCAATTCTTCGCATTTCAGAGTAGATGATTTCAGTTTGATCGGCCCAAAATGACCATGCCTCTCTTTTTGCTGCGCCCGCGTTCACACTTCATGTAGTTAATACAATTGGCGGTCCGACATGGTACATCAGCCGCCATTTCAATTCTTCGCATTTCAGAGTAGATGATTTCAGTTTGATCGGCCCAAAATGGCCATGCCTCTCTTTTTGCTGCGCCCGCGTTCACACTTCATGTAGTTAATACAATTGGCGGTCCGATATGGTACATCAGCCACCATTTCAATTCTTCGCGTTTCAGAGTAGATAATTTCAGTTGGATCGGCCCAAAATGACCATGCCTCTCTTTCTGCTGTGCCCGCGTTCACACCTCAAGTAGTTTATACAATTGGTGGTCCGACATGGTACATCAGCCGCCATTTCAATTCTTCGCGTTTCAGAGTAGATGATTTCAGTTGGATCGGCCCAAAATGACCATGCCTCTCTTTCTGCTGTGCCCGCATTCACACGTCAAGTATTTTATACAATTGGTGGTCCTACATGGTACATCAGCCGCCATTTCAATTTTTCGCGTTTCAGAGTAGATGATTTCAGTTGGATCGGCCCAAAATGACCAAGCCTCTCTTTCTGCTGTGCCCGCGTTCACACTTCATGTAGTTAATACAATTGGCGGTCCGACATGATACATCAGCCGCCATTTCAATTCTTCGCGTTTCAGAGTAGATGATTTCAGTTGGATCGGCCCAAAATGACCATGCCTCTCTTTCTGCTGTGCCCGCGTTCACACCTCAAGTAGTTTATACAATTGGTGGTCCGACATGGTACATCAGCCGCCATTTCAATTCTTCGCGTTTCAGAGTAGATGATTTCAGTTGGATCGGCCCAAAATGACCATGCCTCTCTTTCTGCTGTGCCCGCATTCACACGTCAAGTATTTTATACAATTGGTGGTCCTACATGGTACATCAGCCGCCATTTCAATTCTTCGCGTTTCAGAGTAGATGATTTCAGTTTGATCGGCCCAAAATGACCATGCCTCTCTTTCTGCTGTGCCCGCGTTCACACCTCAAGTAGTTAATACAATTGGTGGTCCGATATGGTACATCAGCCGCCATTTCAATTCTTCGCGTTTCAGAGTAGATGATTTCAGTTGGATCGGCCCAAAATGACCATGCCTCTCTTTCTGCTGTGCCCGCGTTCACACCTCAAGTAGTTTATACAATTGGTGGTCCGACATAGTACATCAGCCGCCATTTCAATTCTTCGCGTTTCAGAGTAGATCATTTCAGTTGGATCGGCCCAAAATGACCATGCCTCTCTTTCTGCTGTGCCCGCGTTCACACCTCAAGTAGTTAATACAATTGGAGGTCCGATATGGTACATCAGCCGCCATTTCAATTCTTCGCGTTTCAGAGTAGATCATTTCAGTTGGATCGGCCCAAAATGACCATGCCTCTCTTTCTGATGTGCCCGCGTTCACACCTCAAGTAGTTTATACAGATTGGTGGTCCGACATGGTACATCAGCCGTCATTTCAATTCTTCGCGTTTCAGAGTAGATGATTTCAGCTGGATCGGCCCAAAATGACCATGCCTCTCTTTCTGCTGTGCCCGCGTTCACATCTCAAGTAGTTTATACAATTGGTGGTCCGACATAGTACATCAGCCGCCATTTCAATTCTTCGCGTTTCAGAGTAGATGATTTCAGTTGGATCGGCCCAAAATGACCATGCCTCTCTTTCTGCTGTGCCCGCGTTCACACTTCATGTAGTTAATACAATTGGCGGTCCGACATGATACATCAGCCGCCATTTCAATTCTTCGCGTTTCAGAGTAGATGATTTCAGTTGGATCGGCCCAAAATGACCATGCCTCTCTTTCTGCTGTGCCCGCGTTCACCACCTCAAGTAGTTTATACAATTGGTGGTCCGACATAGTACATCAGCCGCCATTTCAATTCTTCGCGTTTCAGAGTAGATGATTTCAGTTGGATCGGCCCAAAATGACCATGCCTCTCTTTCTGCTGTGCCCGCGTTTCACACCTCAAGTAGTTAATACAATTGGTGGTCCGATATGGTACATCAGCCGCCATTTCAATTCTTCGCGTTTCAGAGTAGATCATTTCAGTTGGATCGGCCCAAAATGACCATGCCTCTCTTTCTGCTGTGCCCGCGTTGACACCTCAAGTAGTTAATACAATTGGTGGTCCGATATGGTACATCAGCCGCCATTTCAATTCTTCGCGTTTCAGAGTAGATGATTTCAGTTGGATCGGCCCAAAATGACCAAGCCTCTCTTTCTGCTGTGCCCGCGTTCACACTTCATGTAGTTAATACAATTGGCGGTCCGATATGGTACATCAGCCGCCATTTCAATTCTTCGTGTTTCAGAGTAGATGATTTCAGTTGGATCGGCCCAAAATGACCATGCCTCTCTTTCTGCTGTGCCCGCGTTCACACCTCAAGTATTTTATACAATTGGTGGTCCGACATGGAACATCAGCCGCCATTTCAATTCTTCGCGTTCCATTTCAGACTAAATGATTTCAGTTTGATCGGCCCAAAATGACCATGCCTCTCTTTTTGCTGTGCCCGCGCTCACACTTCATGTAGTTAATACAATTGGCGGTCCGATATGGTACATCAGCCACCATTTCAATTCTTCGCGTTTCAGAGTAGATAATTTCAGTTGGATCGGCCCAAAATGACCATGCCTCTCTTTCTGCTGTGCCCGCGTTCACACCTCAAGTAGTTTATACAATTGGTGGTCCGACATGGTACATCAGCCACCATTTCAATTCTTCGCGTTTCAGAGTAGATAATTTCAGTTGGATCGGCCCAAAATGACCATGCCTCTCTTTCTGCTGTGCCCGCGTTCACACCTCAAGTAGTTAATACAATTGGTGGTCCGATATGGTACATCAGCCGCCATTTCAATTCTTCGCGTTTCAGAGTAAATGATTTCAGTTGGATCGGCCCAAAATGACCATGCCTCTCTTTCTGCTGTGCCCGCGTTCACACCTCAAGTAGTTAATACAATTGGTGGTCCGATATGGTACATCAGCCGCCATTTCAATTCTTCGCGTTTCAGAGTAGATCATTTCAGTTGGATCGGCCCAAAATGACCATGCCTCTCTTTCTGCTGTGCCCGCGTTGACACCTCAAGTAGTTAATACAATTGGTGGTCCGATATGGTACATCAGCCGCCATTTCAATTCTTCGCGTTTCAGAGTAGATGATTTCAGTTGGATCGGCCCAAAATGACCAAGCCTCTCTTTCTGCTGTGCCCGCGTTCACACTTCATGTAGTTAATACAATTGGCGGTCCGATATGGTACATCAGCCGCCATTTCAATTCTTCGCGTTTCAGAGTAGATGATTTCAGTTGGATCGGCCCAAAATGACCATGCCTCTCTTTCTGCTGTGCCCGCGTTCACACCTCAAGTAGTTTATACAATTGGTGGTCCGACATAGTACATCAGCCGCCATTTCAATTCTTCGCGTTTCAGAGTAGATGATTTCAGTTGGATCGGCCAAAATGACCATGCCTCTCTTTCTGCTGTGCCCGCGTTCACACCTCAAGTAGTTTATACAATTGGTGGTCCGACATAGTACATCAGCCGCCATTTCAATTCTTCGCGTTTCAGAGTAGATGATTTCAGTTGGATCGGCCCAAAATGACCATGCCTCTCTTTCTGCTGTGCCCGCGTTGACACCTCAAGTAGTTAATACAATTGGTGGTCCGATATGGTACATCAGCCGCCATTTCAATTCTTCGCGTTTCAGAGTAGATGATTTCAGTTGGATCGGCCCAAAATGACCAAGCCTCTCTTTCTGCTGTGCCCGCGTTCACACTTCATGTAGTTAATACAATTGGCGGTCCGATATGGTACATCAGCCGCCATTTCAATTCTTCGCGTTTCAGAGTAGATGATTTCAGTTGGATCGGCCCAAAATGACCAAGCCTCTCTTTCTGCTGTGCCCGCGTTCACACTTCATGTAGTTAATACAATTGGCGGTCCGATATGGTACATCAGCCGCCATTTCAATTCTTCGCGTTTCAGAGTAGATGATTTCAGTTGGATCGGCCCAAAATGACCAGCCTCTCTTTCTGCTGTGCCCGCGTTCACACTTCATGTAGTTAATACAATTGGTGGTCCGATATGGTACATCAGCCGCCATTTCAATTCTTCGCGTTTCAGAGTAGATCATTTCAGTTGGATCGGCCCAAAATGACCATGCCTCTCTTTCTGCTGTGCCCGCGTTGGACACCTCAAGTAGTTAATACAATTGGTGGTCCGATATGGTACATCAGCCGCCATTTCAATTCTTCGCGTTTCAGAGTAGATGATTTCAGTTGGATCGGCCCAAAATGACCAAGCCTCTCTTTCTGCTGTGCCCGCGTTCACACTTCATGTAGTTAATACAATTGGTGGTCCGATATGGTACATCAGCCGCCATTTCAATTCTTCGCGTTTCAGAGTAGATGATTTCAGTTGGATCGGCCCAAAATGACCAAGCCTCTCTTTCTGCTGTGCCCCGCGTTCACACTTCATGTAGTTAATACAATTGGCGGTCCGATATGGTACATCAGCCGCCATTTCAATTCTTCGCGTTTCAGAGTAGATGATTTCAGTTTGATCGGCCCAAAATGACCATGCCTCTCTTTTTGCTGTGCCCGCGTTCACACTTCATGTAGTTAATACAATTGGCGGTCCGATATGGTACATCAGCCACCATTTCAATTCTTCGCGTTTCAGAGTAGATAATTTCAGTTGGATCGGCCCAAAATGACCATGCCTCTCTTTCTGCTGTGCCCGCGTTCACACCTCAAGTAGTTTATACAATTGGTGGTCCGACATGGTACATCAGCCACCATTTCAATTCTTCGCGTTTCAGAGTAGATAATTTCAGTTGGATCGGCCCAAAATGAACCATGCCTCTCTTTCTGCTGTGCCCGCGTTCACACCTCAAGTAGTTAATACAATTGGTGGTCCGATATGGTACATCAGCCGCCATTTCAATTCTTCGCGTTTCAGAGTAAATGATTTCAGTTGGATCGGCCCAAAATGACCATGCCTCTCTTTCTGCTGTGCCCGCGTTCACACCTGAAGTAGTTTATACAATTGGTGGTCCGATATGGTACATCAGCCGCCATTTCAATTCTTCGCGTTTCAGAGTAGATGATTTCAGTTGGATCGGCCCAAAATGACCATGCCTCTCTTTCTGCTGTGCCCGCGTTCACACCTCAAGTAGTTTATACAATTGGTGGTCCGACATGGTACATCAGCCGCCATTTCAATTCTTCGCGTTTCAGAGTAGATGATTTCAGTTGGATCGGCCCAAAATGACCAAGCCTCTCTTTCTGCTGTGCCCGCGTTCACACCTCAAGTAGTTTATAGAATTGGTGGTCCGACATGGAACATCAGCCGCCATTTCAATTCTTCGCGTTCCATTTCAGACTAAATGATTTCAGTTTGATCGGCCCAAAATGACCATGCCTCTCTTTTTGCTGTGCCCGCGTTCACACTTCATGTAGTTAATACAATTGGCGGTCCGATATGGTACATCAGCCGCCATTTCAATTCTTCGCGTTTCAGAGTAGATCATTTCAGTTGGATCGGCCCAAAATGACCATGCCTCTCTTTCTGCTGTGCCCGCGATGACACCTCAAGTAGTTAATACAATTGGTGGTCCGATATGGTACATCAGCCGCCATTTCAATTCTTCGCGTTCAGAGTAGATCATTTCAGTTGGATCGGCCCAAAATGACCAAGCCTCTCTTTCTGCTGTGCCCGCGTTCACAACCTCAAGTAGTTAATACAATTGGCGGTCCGATATGGTACATCAGCCGCCATTTCAATTCTTCGCGTTTCAGAGTAGATGATTTCAGTTGGATCGGCCCAAAATGACCAAGCCTCTCTTTCTGCTGTGCCCGCGTTCACACCTCAAGTAGTTTATACAATTGGTGGTCCGACATGGTACATCAGCCACCATTTCAATTCTTCGCGTTTCAGAGTAGATAATTTCAGTTGGATCGGCCCAAAATGACCATGCCTCTCTTTCTGCTGTGCCCGCGTTCACACCTCAAGTAGTTAATACAATTGGTGGTCCGATATGGTACATCAGCCGCCATTTCAATTCATCGCGTTTCAGAGTAGATCATTTCAGTTGGATCGGAGCAAAATGACCATGCCTCTCTTTCTGCTGTGCCCGCGTTGACACCTCAAGTAGTTAATACAATTGGTGGTCCGATATGGTACATCAGCCGCCATTTCAATTCTTCGCGTTTCAGAGTAGATGATTTCAGTTGGATCGGCCCAAAATGAACATGCCTCTCTTTCTGCTGTGCCCGCGTTCACACCTCAAGTAGTTAATACAATTGGTGGTCCGATATGGTACATCAGCCGCCATTTCAATTCTTCGCGTTTCAGAGTAGATGATTTCAGTTGGATCGGCCCAAAATGACCATGCCTCTCTTTCTGCTGTGCCCGCGTTCACACCTCAAGTAGTTTATACAATTGGTGGTCCGACATAGTACATCAGCCGCCATTTCAATTCTTCGCGTTTCAGAGTAGATCATTTCAGTTGGATCGGCCCAAAATGACCATGCCTCTCTTTCTGCTGTGCCCCGCGTTCACACCTCAAGTAGTTAATACAATTGGAGGTCCGATATGGTACATCAGCCGCCATTTCAATTCTTCGCGTTTCAGAGTAGATCATTTCAGTTGGATCGGCCCAAAATGACCATGCCTCTCTTTCTGATGTGCCCGCGTTCACACCTCAAGTAGTTTATACAATTGGTGGTCCGACATGGTACATCAGCCGTCATTTCAATTCTTCGCGTTTCAGAGTAGATGATTTCAGCTGGATCGGCCCAAAATGACCATGCCTCTCTTTCTGCTGTGCCCGCGTTCACATCTCAAGTAGTTATACAATTGGTGGTCCGACATAGTACATCAGCCGCCATTTCAATTCTTCGCGTTTCAGAGTAGATGATTTCAGTTGGATCGGCCCAAAATGACCATGCCTCTCTTTCTGCTGTGCCCGCGTTCACACTTCATGTAGTTAATACAATTGGCGGTCCGACATGATACATCAGCCGCCATTTCAATTCTTCGCGTTTCAGAGTAGATGATTTCAGTTGGATCGGCCCAAAATGACCATGCCTCTCTTTCTGCTGTGCCCGCGTTCACACCTCAAGTAGTTTATACAATTGGTGGTCCGACATAGTACATCAGCCGCCATTTCAATTCTTCGCGTTTCAGAGTAGATGATTTCAGTTGGATCGGCCCAAAATGACCATGCCTCTCTTTCTGCTGTGCCCGCGTTCACACCTCAAGTAGTTAATACAATTGGTGGTCCGATATGGTACATCAGCCGCCATTTCAATTCTTCGCGTTTCAGAGTAGATCATTTCAGTTGGATCGGCCCAAAATGACCATGCCTCTCTTTCTGCTGTGCCCGCGTTGACACCTCAAGTAGTTAATACAATTGGTGGTCCGATATGGTACATCAGCCGCCATTTCAATTCTTCGCGTTTCAGAGTAGATGATTTCAGTTGGATCGGCCCAAAATGACCAAGCCTCTCTTCTCTGCTGTGCCCGCGTTCACACTTCATGTAGTTAATACAATTGGCGGTCCGATATGGTACATCAGCCGCCATTTCAATTCTTCGCGTTTCAGAGTAGATGATTTCAGTTGGATCGGCCCAAAATGACCATGCCTCTCTTTCTGCTGTGCCCGCGTTCACACCTCAAGTATTTTATACAATTGGTGGTCCGACATGGAACATCAGCCGCCATTTCAATTCTTCGCGTTCCATTTCAGACTAAATGATTTCAGTTTGATCGGCCCAAAATGACCATGCCTCTCTTTTTGCTGTGCCCGCGTTCACACTTCATGTAGTTAATACAATTGGCGGTCCGATATGGTACTTCAGCCACCATTTCAATTCTTCGCGTTTCAGAGTAGATAATTTCAGTTGGATCGGCCCAAAATGACCATGCCTCTCTTTCTGCTGTGCCCGCGTTCACACCTCAAGTAGTTTATACAATTGGTGGTCCGACATGGTACATCAGCCACCATTTCAATTCTTCGCGTTTCAGAGTAGATAATTTCAGTTGGATCGGCCCAAAATGACCATGCCTCTCTTTCTGCTGTGCCCGCGTTCACACCTCAAGTAGTTAATACAATTGGTGGTCCGATATGGTACATCAGCCGCCATTTCAATTCTTCGCGTTTCAGAGTAAATGATTTCAGTTGGATCGGCTCAAAATGACCATGCCTCTCTTTCTGCTGTGCCCGCGTTCACACCTGAAGTAGTTTATACAATTGGTGGTCCGATATGGTACATCAGCCGCCATTTCAATTCTTCGCGTTTCAGAGTAGATGATTTCAGTTGGATCGGCCCAAAATGACCATGCCTCTCTTTCTGCTGTGCCCGCGTTCACACCTCAAGTAGTTTATACAATTGGTGGTCCGACATGGTACATCAGCCGCCATTTCAATTCTTCGCGTTTCAGAGTAGATGATTTCAGTTGGATCGGCCCAAAATGACCAAGCCTCTCTTTCTGCTGTGCCCGCGTTCACACCTCAAGTAGTTTATAGAATTGGTGGTCCGACATGGAACATCAGCCGCCATTTCAATTCTTCGCGTTCCATTTCAGACTAAATGATTTCAGTTTGATCGGCCCAAAATGACCATGCCTCTCTTTTTGCTGTGCCCGCGTTCACACTTCATGTAGTTAATACAATTGGCGGTCCGATATGGTACATCTGCCACCATTTCAATTCTTCGCGTTTCAGAGTAGATGATTTCAGTTGGATCGGCCCAAAATGACCAAGCCTCTCTTTCTGCTGTGCCCGCGTTCACACTTCATGTAGTTAATACAATTGGCGGTCCGATATGGTACATCAGCCGCCATTTCAATTCTTCGCGTTTCAGAGTAGATGATTTCAGTTGGATCGGCCCAAAATGACCATGCCTCTCTTTCTGCTGTGCCCGCGTTCACACCTCAAGTAGTTTATACAATTGGTGGTCCGACATAGTACATCAGCCGCCATTTCAATTCTTCGCGTTTCAGAGTAGATGATTTCAGTTGGATCGGCCCAAAATGACCATGCCTCTCTTTCTGCTGTGCCCGCGTTCACACCTCAAGTAGTTTATACAATTGGTGGTCCGACATAGTACATCAGCCGCCATTTCAATTCTTCGCGTTTCAGAGTAGATGATTTCAGTTGGATCGGCCCAAAATGACCATGCCTCTCTTTCTGCTGTGCCCGCGTTGACACCTCAAGTAGTTAATACAATTGGTGGTCCGATATGGTACATCAGCCGCCATTTCAATTCTTCGCGTTTCAGAGTAGATGATTTCAGTTGGATCGGCCCAAAATGACCAAGCCTCTCTTTCTGCTGTGCCCGCGTTCACACTTCATGTAGTTAATACAATTGGCGGTCCGATATGGTACATCAGCCGCCATTTCAATTCTTCGCGTTTCAGAGTAGATGATTTCAGTTGGATCGGCCCAAAATGACCAAGCCTCTCTTTCTGCTGTGCCCGCGTTCACACTTCATGTAGTTAATACAATTGGCGGTCCGATATGGTACATCAGCCGCCATTTCAATTCTTCGCGTTTCAGAGTAGATGATTTCAGTTGGATCGGCCCAAAATGACCAAGCCTCTCTTTCTGCTGTGCCCGCGTTCACACTTCATGTAGTTAATACAATTGGTGGTCCGATATGGTACATCAGCCGCCATTTCAATTCTTCGCGTTTCAGAGTAGATCATTTCAGTTGGATCGGCCCAAAATGACCATGCCTCTCTTTCTGCTGTGCCCGCGTTGACACCTCAAGTAGTTAATACAATTGGTGGTCCGATATGGTACATCAGCCGCCATTTCAATTCTTCGCGTTTCAGAGTAGATGATTTCAGTTGGATCGGCCCAAAATGACCAAGCCTCTCTTTCTGCTGTGCCCGCGTTCACACTTCATGTAGTTAATACAATTGGCGGTCCGATATGGTACATCAGCCGCCATTTCAATTCTTCGCGTTTCAGAGTAGATGATTTCAGTTTGATCGGCCCAAAATGACCATGCCTCTCTTTTTGCTGTGCCCGCGTTCACACTTCATGTAGTTAATACAATTGGCGGTCCGATATGGTACATCAGCCACCATTTCAATTCTTCGCGTTTCAGAGTAGATAATTTCAGTTGGATCGGCCCAAAATGACCATGCCTCTCTTTCTGCTGTGCCCGCGTTCACACCTCAAGTAGTTAATACAATTGGTGGTCCGATATGGTACATCAGCCGCCATTTCAATTCTTCGCGTTTCAGAGTAAATGATTTCAGTTGGATCGGCCCAAAATGACCATGCCTCTCTTTCTGCTGTGCCCGCGTTCACACCTGAAGTAGTTTATACAATTGGTGGTCCGATATGGTACATCAGCCGCCATTTCAATTCTTCGCGTTTCAGAGTAGATGATTTCAGTTGGATCGGCCCAAAATGACCATGCCTCTCTTTCTGCTGTGCCCGCGTTCACACCTCAAGTAGTTTATACAATTGGTGGTCCGACATGGTACATCAGCCGCCATTTCAATTCTTCGCGTTTCAGAGTAGATGATTTCAGTTGGATCGGCCCAAAATGACCAAGCCTCTCTTTCTGCTGTGCCCGCGTTCACACCTCAAGTAGTTTATAGAATTGGTGGTCCGACATGGAACATCAGCCGCCATTTCAATTCTTCGCGTTCCATTTCAGACTAAATGATTTCAGTTTGATCGGCCCAAAATGACCATGCCTCTCTTTCTGCTGTGCCCGCGTTGACACCTCAAGTAGTTAATACAATTGGTGGTCCGATATGGTACATCAGCCGCCATTTCAATTCTTCGCGTTTCAGAGTAGATGATTTCAGTTGGATCGGCCCAAAATGACCAAGCCTCTCTTTCTGCTGTGCCCGCGTTCACACTTCATGTAGTTAATACAATTGGCGGTCCGATATGGTACATCAGCCGCCATTTCAATTCTTCGCGTTTCAGAGTAGATGATTTCAGTTTGATCGGCCCAAAATGACCATGCCTCTCTTTTTGCTGTGCCCGCGTTCACACTTCATGTAGTTAATACAATTGGCGGTCCGATATGGTACATCAGCCACCATTTCAATTCTTCGCGTTTCAGAGTAGATAATTTCAGTTGGATCGGCCCAAAATGACCATGCCTCTCTTTCTGCTGTGCCCGCGTTCACACCTCAAGTAGTTTATACAATTGGTGGTCCGACATGGTACATCAGCCACCATTTCAATTCTTCGCGTTTCAGAGTAGATAATTTCAGTTGGATCGGCCCAAAATGACCATGCCTCTCTTTCTGCTGTGCCCGCGTTCACACCTCAAGTAGTTAATACAATTGGTGGTCCGATATGGTACATCAG
This sequence comes from Pristionchus fissidentatus, assembly GCA_036245785.1. Taxonomy (NCBI): domain Eukaryota; kingdom Metazoa; phylum Nematoda; class Chromadorea; order Rhabditida; family Neodiplogasteridae; genus Pristionchus; species Pristionchus fissidentatus. Next base: position 12,650 of record BTSY01000160.1, read on the forward strand.
CCGCCATTTCAATTCTTCGCGTTTCAGAGTAAATGATTTCAGTTGGATCGGCCCAAAATGACCATGCCTCTCTTTCTGCTGTGCCCGCGTTCACACCTGAAGTAGTTTATACAATTGGTGGTCCGATATGGTACATCAGCCGCCATTTCAATTCTTCGCGTTTCAGAGTAGATGATTTCAGTTGGATCGGCCCAAAATGACCATGCCTCTCTTTCTGCTGTGCCCGCGTTCACACCTCAAGTAGTTTATACAATTGGTGGTCCGACATGGTACATCAGCCGCCATTTCAATTCTTCGCGTTTCAGAGTAGATGATTTCAGTTGGATCGGCCCAAAATGACCAAGCCTCTCTTTCTGCTGTGCCCGCGTTCACACCTCAAGTAGTTTATAGAATTGGTGGTCCGACATGGAACATCAGCCGCCATTTCAATTCTTCGCGTTCCATTTCAGACTAAATGATTTCAGTTTGATCGGCCCAAAATGACCATGCCTCTCTTTTTGCTGTGCCCGCGTTCACACTTCATGTAGTTAATACAATTGGCGGTCCGATATGGTACATCAGCCGCCATTTCAATTCTTCGCGTTTCAGAGTAGATCATTTCAGTTGGATCGGCCCAAAATGACCATGCCTCTCTTTCTGCTGTGCCCGCGATGACACCTCAAGTAGTTAATACAATTGGTGGTCCGATATGGTACATCAGCCGCCATTTCAATTCTTCGCGTTTCAGAGTAGATCATTTCAGTTGGATCGGCCCAAAATGACCAAGCCTCTCTTTCTGCTGTGCCCGCGTTCACACCTCAAGTAGTTAATACAATTGGCGGTCCGATATGGTACATCAGCCGCCATTTCAATTCTTCGCGTTTCAGAGTAGATGATTTCAGTTGGATCGGCCCAAAATGACCAAGCCTCTCTTTCTGCTGTGCCCGCGTTCACACCTCAAGTAGTTTATACAATTGGTGGTCCGACATGGTACATCAGCCACCATTTCAATTCTTCGCGTTTCAGAGTAGATAATTTCAGTTGGATCGGCCCAAAATGACCATGCCTCTCTTTCTGCTGTGCCCGCGTTCACACCTCAAGTAGTTAATACAATTGGTGGTCCGATATGGTACATCAGCCGCCATTTCAATTCATCGCGTTTCAGAGTAGATCATTTCAGTTGGATCGGAGCAAAATGACCATGCCTCTCTTTCTGCTGTGCCCGCGTTGACACCTCAAGTAGTTAATACAATTGGTGGTCCGATATGGTACATCAGCCGCCATTTCAATTCTTCGCGTTTCAGAGTAGATGATTTCAGTTGGATCGGCCCAAAATGACCATGCCTCTCTTTCTGCTGTGCCCGCGTTCACACCTCAAGTAGTTAATACAATTGGTGGTCCGATATGGTACATCAGCCGCCATTTCAATTCTTCGCGTTTCAGAGTAGATGATTTCAGTTGGATCGGCCCAAAATGACCATGCCTCTCTTTCTGCTGTGCCCGCGTTCACACCTCAAGTAGTTTATACAATTGGTGGTCCGACATAGTACATCAGCCGCCATTTCAATTCTTCGCGTTTCAGAGTAGATCATTTCAGTTGGATCGGCCCAAAATGACCATGCCTCTCTTTCTGCTGTGCCCGCGTTCACACCTCAAGTAGTTAATACAATTGGAGGTCCGATATGGTACATCAGCCGCCATTTCAATTCTTCGCGTTTCAGAGTAGATCATTTCAGTTGGATCGGCCCAAAATGACCATGCCTCTCTTTCTGATGTGCCCGCGTTCACACCTCAAGTAGTTTATACAATTGGTGGTCCGACATGGTACATCAGCCGTCATTTCAATTCTTCGCGTTTCAGAGTAGATGATTTCAGCTGGATCGGCCCAAAATGACCATGCCTCTCTTTCTGCTGTGCCCGCGTTCACATCTCAAGTAGTTATACAATTGGTGGTCCGACATAGTACATCAGCCGCCATTTCAATTCTTCGCGTTTCAGAGTAGATGATTTCAGTTGGATCGGCCCAAAATGACCATGCCTCTCTTTCTGCTGTGCCCGCGTTCACACTTCATGTAGTTAATACAATTGGCGGTCCGACATGATACATCAGCCGCCATTTCAATTCTTCGCGTTTCAGAGTAGATGATTTCAGTTGGATCGGCCCAAAATGACCATGCCTCTCTTTCTGCTGTGCCCGCGTTCACACCTCAAGTAGTTTATACAATTGGTGGTCCGACATAGTACATCAGCCGCCATTTCAATTCTTCGCGTTTCAGAGTAGATGATTTCAGTTGGATCGGCCCAAAATGACCATGCCTCTCTTTCTGCTGTGCCCGCGTTCACACCTCAAGTAGTTAATACAATTGGTGGTCCGATATGGTACATCAGCCGCCATTTCAATTCTTCGCGTTTCAGAGTAGATCATTTCAGTTGGATCGGCCCAAAATGACCATGCCTCTCTTTCTGCTGTGCCCGCGTTGACACCTCAAGTAGTTAATACAATTGGTGGTCCGATATGGTACATCAGCCGCCATTTCAATTCTTCGCGTTTCAGAGTAGATGATTTCAGTTGGATCGGCCCAAAATGACCAAGCCTCTCTTTCTGCTGTGCCCGCGTTCACACTTCATGTAGTTAATACAATTGGCGGTCCGATATGGTACATCAGCCGCCATTTCAATTCTTCGCGTTTCAGAGTAGATGATTTCAGTTGGATCGGCCCAAAATGACCATGCCTCTCTTTCTGCTGTGCCCGCGTTCACACCTCAAGTATTTTATACAATTGGTGGTCCGACATGGAACATCAGCCGCCATTTCAATTCTTCGCGTTCCATTTCAGACTAAATGATTTCAGTTTGATCGGCCCAAAATGACCATGCCTCTCTTTTTGCTGTGCCCGCGTTCACACTTCATGTAGTTAATACAATTGGCGGTCCGATATGGTACTTCAGCCACCATTTCAATTCTTCGCGTTTCAGAGTAGATAATTTCAGTTGGATCGGCCCAAAATGACCATGCCTCTCTTTCTGCTGTGCCCGCGTTCACACCTCAAGTAGTTTATACAATTGGTGGTCCGACATGGTACATCAGCCACCATTTCAATTCTTCGCGTTTCAGAGTAGATAATTTCAGTTGGATCGGCCCAAAATGACCATGCCTCTCTTTCTGCTGTGCCCGCGTTCACACCTCAAGTAGTTAATACAATTGGTGGTCCGATATGGTACATCAGCCGCCATTTCAATTCTTCGCGTTTCAGAGTAAATGATTTCAGTTGGATCGGCCCAAAATGACCATGCCTCTCTTTCTGCTGTGCCCGCGTTCACACCTGAAGTAGTTTATACAATTGGTGGTCCGATATGGTACATCAGCCGCCATTTCAATTCTTCGCGTTTCAGAGTAGATGATTTCAGTTGGATCGGCCCAAAATGACCATGCCTCTCTTTCTGCTGTGCCCGCGTTCACACCTCAAGTAGTTTATACAATTGGTGGTCCGACATGGTACATCAGCCGCCATTTCAATTCTTCGCGTTTCAGAGTAGATGATTTCAGTTGGATCGGCCCAAAATGACCAAGCCTCTCTTTCTGCTGTGCCCCGCGTTCACACCTCAAGTAGTTTATAGAATTGGTGGTCCGACATGGAACATCAGCCGCCATTTCAATTCTTCGCGTTCCATTTCAGACTAAATGATTTCAGTTTGATCGGCCCAAAATGACCATGCCTCTCTTTTTGCTGTGCCCGCGTTCACACTTCATGTAGTTAATACAATTGGCGGTCCGATATGGTACATCTGCCACCATTTCAATTCTTCGCGTTTCAGAGTAGATGATTTCAGTTTGATCGGCCCAAAATGACCATGCCTCTCTTTCTGCTGTGCCCGCGTTCACACCTCAAGTAGTTTATAGAATTGGTGGTCCGACATGGAACATCAGCCGCCATTTCAATTCTTCGCGTTCCATTTCAGACTAAATGATTTCAGTTTGATCGGCCCAAAATGACCATGCCTCTCTTTTTGCTGTGCCCGCGTTCACACTTCATGTAGTTAATACAATTGGCGGTCCGATATGGTACATCAGCCACCATTTCAATTCTTCGCGTTTCAGAGTAGATGATTTCAGTTTGATCGGCCCAAAATGACCATGCCTCTCTTTCTGCTGTGCCCGCGTTCACACCTCAAGTAGTTAATACAATTGGTGGTCCGATATGGTACATCAGCCGCCATTTCAATTCTTCGCGTTTCAGAGTAGATGATTTCAGTTGGATCGGCCCAAAATGACCATGCCTCTCTTTCTGCTGTGCCCGCGTTCACACTTCATGTAGTTAATACAATTGGCGGTCCGATAAGGTACATCAGCCGCCATTTCAATTCTTCGCGTTTCAGAGTAGATGATTTCAGTTGGATCGGCCCAAAATGACCATGCCTCTCTTTCTGCTGTGCCCGCGTTCACACTTCATGTAGTTAATACAATTGGAGGTCCGATATGGTACATCAGCCGCCATTTCAATTCTTCGCGTTTCAGAGTAGATCATTTCAGTTGGATCGGCCCAAAATGACCATGCCTCTCTTTCTGATGTGCCCGCGTTCACACCTCAAGTAGTTTATACAATTGGTGGTCCGACATAGTACATCAGCCGCCATTTCAATTCTTCGCGTTTCAGAGTAGATCATTTCAGTTGGATTGGCCCAAAATGACCATGCCTCTTTTCTGCTGTGCCCGCGTTCACACCTCAAGTAGTTAATACAATTGGAGGTCCGATATGGTACATCAGCCGCCATTTCAATTCTTCGCGTTTCAGAGTAGATCATTTCAGTTGGATCGGCCCAAAATGACCATGCCTCTCTTTCTGCTGTGCCCGCGTTCACACCTCAAGTAGTTAATACAATTGGCGGTCCGATATGGTACATCAGCCACCATTTCAATTCTTCGCGTTTCAGAGTAGATGATTTCAGTTTGATCGGCCCAAAATGACCATGCCTCTCTTTCTGCTGTGCCCGCGTTCACACCTCAAGTAGTTTATACAATTGGTGGTCCGACATAGTACATCAGCCGCCATTTCAATTCTTCGCGTTTCAGAGTAGATCATTTCAGTTGGATTGGCCCAAAATGACCATGCCTCTTTTCTGCTGTGCCCGCGTTCACACCTCAAGTAGTTAATACAATTGGAGGTCCGATATGGTACATCAGCCGCCATTTCAATTCTTCGCGTTTCAGAGTAGATCATTTCAGTTGGATCGGCCCAAAATGACCATGCCTCTCTTTCTGCTGTGCCCGCGTTCACACCTCAAGTAGTTAATACAATTGATGGTCCGATATGGTACATCAGCCGCCATTTCAATTCTTCGCGTTTCAGAGTAGATCATTTCAGTTGGATCGGCCCAAAATGACCATGCCTCTCTTTCTGCTGTGCCCGCGTTGACACCTCAAGTAGTTAATACAATTGGTGGTCCGATATGGTACATCAGCCGCCATTTCAATTCTTCGCGTTTCAGAGTAGATGATTTCAGTTGGATCGGCCCAAAATGACCAAGCCTCTCTTTCTGCTGTGCCCGCGTTCACACTTCATGTAGTTAATACAATTGGCGGTCCGATATGGTACATCAGCCGCCATTTCAATTCTTCGCGTTTCAGAGTAGATCATTTCAGTTGGATCGGCCCAAAATGACCATGCCTCTCTTTCTGCTGTGCCCGCGTTGACACCTCAAGTAGTTAATACAATTGGTGGTCCGATATGGTACATCAGCCGCCATTTCAATTCTTCGCGTTTCAGAGTAGATGATTTCAGTTGGATCGGCCCAAAATGACCAAGCCTCTCTTTCTGCTGTGCCCGCGTTCACACTTCATGTAGTTAATACAATTGGCGGTCCGATATGGTACATCAGCCGCCATTTCAATTCTTCGCGTTTCAGAGTAGATCATTTCAGTTGGATCGGCCCAAAATGACCATGCCTCTCTTTCTGCTGTGCCCGCGTTGACACCTCAAGTAGTTAATACAATTGGTGGTCCGATATGGTACATCAGCCGCCATTTCAATTCTTCGCGTTTCAGAGTAGATCATTTCAGTTGGATCGGCCCAAAATGACCATGCCTCTCTTTCTGCTGTGCCCGCGTTGACACCTCAAGTAGTTAATACAATTGGTGGTCCGATATGGTACATCAGCCGCCATTTCAATTCTTCGCGTTTCAGAGTAGATCATTTCAGTTGGATTGGCCCAAAATGACCATGCCTCTCTTTCTGCTGTGCCCGCGTTGACACCTCAAGTAGTTAATACAATTGGCGGTCCGATATGGTACATCAGCCGCCATTTCAATTCTTCGCGTTTCAGAGTAGATGATTTCAGTTGGATCGGCCCAAAATGACCATGCCTCTCTTTCTGATGTGCCCGCGTTCACACCTCAAGTAGTTAATACAATTGGTGGTCCGATATGGTACATCAGCCGCCATTTCAATTCATCGCGTTTCAGAGTAGATGATTTCAGTTTGATCGGCCCAAAATGACCATGCCTCTCTTTCTGCTGTGCCCGCGTTCACACCTCAAGTAGTTAATACAATTGGAGGTCCGATATGGTACATCAGCCGCCATTTCAATTCTTCGCGTTTCAGAGTAGATCATTTCAGTTGGATCGGCCCAAAATGACCATGCCTCTCTTTCTGCTGTGCCCGCGTTCACACCTCAAGTAGTTAATACAATTGATGGTCCGATATGGTACATCAGCCGCCATTTCAATTCTTCGCGTTTCAGAGTAGATCATTTCAGTTGGATCGGCCCAAAATGACCATGCCTCTCTTTCTGCTGTGCCCGCGTTGACACCTCAAGTAGTTAATACAATTGGTGGTCCGATATGGTACATCAGCCGCCATTTCAATTCTTCGCGTTTCAGAGTAGATGATTTCAGTTGGATCGGCCCAAAATGACCAAGCCTCTCTTTCTGCTGTGCCCGCGTTCACACTTCATGTAGTTAATACAATTGGCGGTCCGATATGGTACATCAGCCGCCATTTCAATTCTTCGCGTTTCAGAGTAGATGATTTCAGTTGGATCGGCCCAAAATGACCATGCCTCTCTTTCTGCTGTGCCCGCGTTCACACCTCAAGTATTTTATACAATTGGTGGTCCGACATGGAACATCAGCCGCCATTTCAATTCTTCGCGTTCCATTTCAGACTAAATGATTTCAGTTTGATCGGCACAAAATGACCATGCCTCTCTTTTTGCTGTGCCCGCGTTCACACTTCATGTAGTTAATACAATTGGCGGTCCGATATGGTACATCAGCCACCATTTCAATTCTTCGCGTTCCATTTCAGACTAAATGATTTCAGTTTGATCGGCACAAAATGACCATGCCTCTCTTTTTGCTGTGCCCGCGTTCACACTTCATGTAGTTAATACAATTGGTGGTCCGACATGGAACATCAGCCGCCATTTCAATTCTTCGCGTTCCATTTCAGACTAAATGATTTCAGTTTGATCGGCACAAAATGACCATGCCTCTCTTTTTGCTGTGCCCGCGTTCACACTTCATGTAGTTAATACAATTGGTGGTCCGACATGGAACATCAGCCGCCATTTCAATTCTTCGCGTTCCATTTCAGACTAAATGATTTCAGTTTGATCGGCCCAAAATGACCATGCCTCTCTTTTTGCTGTGCCCGCGTTCGCACTTCATGTAGTTAATACAATTGGCGGTCCGATATGGTACATCAGCCACCATTTCAATTCTTCGCGTTTCAGAGTAGATAATTTCAGTTGGATCGGCCCAAAATGACCATGCCTCTCTTTCTGCTGTGCCCGCGTTGACACCTCAAGTAGTTAATACAATTGGCGGTCCGATATGGTACATCAGCCACCATTTCAATTCTTCGCGTTTCAGAGTAGATAATTTCAGTTGGATCGGCCCAAAATGACCATGCCTCTCTTTCTGCTGTGCCCGCGTTCACACCTCAAGTAGTTAATACAATTGGTGGTCCGATATGGTACATCAGCCGCCATTTCAATTCTTCGCGTTCCATTTCAGACTAAATGATTTCAGTTTGATCGGCCCAAAATGACCATGCCTCTCTTTCTGCTGTGCCCGCGTTCACACTTCATGTAGTTAATACAATTGGCGGTCCGATATGGTACATCAGCCGCCATTTCAATTCATCGCGTTTCAGAGTAGATGATTTCAGTTTGATCGGCCCAAAATGACCATGCCTCTCTTTCTGCTGTGCCCGCGTTGACACCTCAAGTAGTTAATACAATTGGTGGTCCGATATGGTACATCAGCCGCCATTTCAATTCTTCGCGTTTCAGAGTAGATGATTTCAGTTGGATCGGCCCAAAATGACCATGCCTCTCTTTCTGCTGTGCCCGCGTTGACACCTCAAGTAGTTAATACAATTGGTGGTCCGATATGGTACATCAGCCGCCATTTCAATTCTTCGCGTTTCAGAGTAGATGATTTCAGTTGGATCGGCCCAAAATGACCATGCTTCTCTTTCTGCTGTGCCCGCGTTGACACCTCAAGTAGTTAATACAATTGGAGGTCCGATATGGTACATCAGCCGCCATTTCAATTCTTCGCGTTTCAGAGTAGATCATTTCAGTTGGATCGGCCCAAAATGACCATGCCTCTCTTTCTGCTGTGCCCGCGTTGACACCTCAAGTAGTTAATACAATTGGTGGTCCGATATGGTACATCAGCCGCCATTTCAATTCTTCGCGTTTCAGAGTAGATGATTTCAGTTGGATCGGCCCAAAATGACCATGCCTCTCTTTCTGCTGTGCCCGCGTTCACACCTCAAGTATTTTATACAATTGGTGGTCCGACATGGAACATCAGCCGCCATTTCAATTCTTCGCGTTCCATTTCAGACTAAATGATTTCAGTTTGATCGGCACAAAATGACCATGCCTCTCTTTTTGCTGTGCCCGCGTTCACACTTCATGTAGTTAATACAATTGGCGGTCCGATATGGTACATCAGCCACCATTTCAATTCTTCGCGTTCCATTTCAGACTAAATGATTTCAGTTTGATCGGCACAAAATGACCATGCCTCTCTTTTTGCTGTGCCCGCGTTCACACTTCATGTAGTTAATACAATTGGTGGTCCGACATGGAACATCAGCCGCCATTTCAATTCTTCGCGTTCCATTTCAGACTAAATGATTTCAGTTTGATCGGCACAAAATGACCATGCCTCTCTTTTTGCTGTGCCCGCGTTCACACTTCATGTAGTTAATACAATTGGTGGTCCGACATGGAACATCAGCCGCCATTTCAATTCTTCGCGTTCCATTTCAGACTAAATGATTTCAGTTTGATCGGCCCAAAATGACCATGCCTCTCTTTTTGCTGTGCCCGCGTTCGCACTTCATGTAGTTAATACAATTGGCGGTCCGATATGGTACATCAGCCACCATTTCAATTCTTCGCGTTTCAGAGTAGATAATTTCAGTTGGATCGGCCCAAAATGACCATGCCTCTCTTTCTGCTGTGCCCGCGTTGACACCTCAAGTAGTTAATACAATTGGCGGTCCGATATGGTACATCAGCCACCATTTCAATTCTTCGCGTTTCAGAGTAGATAATTTCAGTTGGATCGGCCCAAAATGACCATGCCTCTCTTTCTGCTGTGCCCGCGTTCACACCTCAAGTAGTTAATACAATTGGTGGTCCGATATGGTACATCAGCCGCCATTTCAATTCTTCGCGTTCCATTTCAGACTAAATGATTTCAGTTTGATCGGCCCAAAATGACCATGCCTCTCTTTCTGCTGTGCCCGCGTTCACACTTCATGTAGTTAATACAATTGGCGGTCCGATATGGTACATCAGCCGCCATTTCAATTCATCGCGTTTCAGAGTAGATGATTTCAGTTTGATCGGCCCAAAATGACCATGCCTCTCTTTCTGCTGTGCCCGCGTTGACACCTCAAGTAGTTAATACAATTGGTGGTCCGACATGGAACATCAGCCGCCATTTCAATTCTTCGCGTTCCATTTCAGACTAAATGATTTCAGTTTGATCGGCACAAAATGACCATGCCTCTCTTTTTGCTGTGCCCGCGTTCACACTTCATGTAGTTAATACAATTGGTGGTCCGACATGGAACATCAGCCGCCATTTCAATTCTTCGCGTTCCATTTCAGACTAAATGATTTCAGTTTGATCGGCCCAAAATGACCATGCCTCTCTTTTTGCTGTGCCCGCGTTCGCACTTCATGTAGTTAATACAATTGGCGGTCCGATATGGTACATCAGCCACCATTTCAATTCTTCGCGTTTCAGAGTAGATAATTTCAGTTGGATCGGCCCAAAATGACCATGCCTCTCTTTCTGCTGTGCCCGCGTTGACACCTCAAGTAGTTAATACAATTGGCGGTCCGATATGGTACATCAGCCACCATTTCAATTCTTCGCGTTTCAGAGTAGATAATTTCAGTTGGATCGGCCCAAAATGACCATGCCTCTCTTTCTGCTGTGCCCGCGTTCACACCTCAAGTAGTTAATACAATTGGTGGTCCGATATGGTACATCAGCCGCCATTTCAATTCTTCGCGTTCCATTTCAGACTAAATGATTTCAGTTTGATCGGCCCAAAATGACCATGCCTCTCTTTCTGCTGTGCCCGCGTTCACACTTCATGTAGTTAATACAATTGGCGGTCCGATATGGTACATCAGCCGCCATTTCAATTCATCGCGTTTCAGAGTAGATGATTTCAGTTTGATCGGCCCAAAATGACCATGCCTCTCTTTCTGCTGTGCCCGCGTTGACACCTCAAGTAGTTAATACAATTGGTGGTCCGATATGGTACATCAGCCGCCATTTCAATTCTTCGCGTTTCAGAGTAGATGATTTCAGTTGGATCGGCCCAAAATGACCATGCCTCTCTTTCTGCTGTGCCCGCGTTGACACCTCAAGTAGTTAATACAATTGGTGGTCCGATATGGTACATCAGCCGCCATTTCAATTCTTCGCGTTTCAGAGTAGATGATTTCAGTTGGATCGGCCCAAAATGACCATGCTTCTCTTTCTGCTGTGCCCGCGTTGACACCTCAAGTAGTTAATACAATTGGAGGTCCGATATGGTACATCAGCCGCCATTTCAATTCTTCGCGTTTCAGAGTAGATCATTTCAGTTGGATCGGCCCAAAATGACCATGCCTCTCTTTCTGCTGTGCCCGCGTTGACACCTCAAGTAGTTAATACAATTGGTGGTCCGATATGGTACATCAGCCGCCATTTCAATTCTTCGCGTTTCAGAGTAGATGATTTCAGTTGGATCGGCCCAAAATGACCATGCCTCTCTTTCTGCTGTGCCCGCGTTCACACCTCAAGTAGTTTATACAATTGGTGGTCCGACATGGAACATCAGCCGCCATTTCAATTCTTCGCGTTCCATTTCAGACTAAATGATTTCAGTTTGATCGGCCCAAAATGACCATGCCTCTCTTTCTGCTGTGCCCGCGTTCACACTTCATGTAGTTAATACAATTGGCGGTCCGATATGGTACATCAGCCGCCATTTCAATTCTTCGCGTTTCAGAGTAGATGATTTCAGTTGGATCGGCCCAAAATGACCATGCCTCTCTTTCTGCTGTGCCCGCGTTCACACCTCAAGTATTTTATAGAATTGGTGGTCCGACATGGAACATCAGCCGCCATTTCAATTCTTCGCGTTCCATTTCAGACTAAATGATTTCAGTTTGATCGGCCCAAAATGACCATGCCTCTCTTTTTGCTGTGCCCGCGTTCACACTTCATGTAGTTAATACAATTGGCGGTCCGATATGGTACATCAGCCACCATTTCAATTCTTCGCGTTTCAGAGTAGATGATTTCAGTTTGATCGGCCCAAAATGACCATGCCTCTCTTTCTGCTGTGCCCGCGTTCACACCTCAAGTAGTTAATACAATTGGTGGTCCGATATGGTACATCAGCCGCCATTTCAATTCTTCGCGTTTCAGAGTAGATGATTTCAGTTTGATCGGCCCAAAATGACCATGCCTCTCTTTCTGCTGTGCCCGCGTTGACACCTCAAGTAGTTAATACAATTGGTGGTCCGATATGGTACATCAGCCGCCATTTCAATTCTTCGCGTTTCAGAGTAGATGATTTCAGTTGGATCGGCCCAAAATGACCATGCCTCTCTTTCTGCTGTGCCCGCGTTGACACCTCAAGTAGTTAATACAATTGGTGGTCCGATATGGTACATCAGCCGCCATTTCAATTCTTCGCGTTTCAGAGTAGATGATTTCAGTTGGATCGGCCCAAAATGACCATGCTTCTCTTTCTGCTGTGCCCGCGTTGACACCTCAAGTAGTTAATACAATTGGAGGTCCGATATGGTACATCAGCCGCCATTTCAATTCTTCGCGTTTCAGAGTAGATCATTTCAGTTGGATCGGCCCAAAATGACCATGCCTCTCTTTCTGCTGTGCCCGCGTTGACACCTCAAGTAGTTAATACAATTGGTGGTCCGATATGGTACATCAGCCGCCATTTCAATTCTTCGCGTTTCAGAGTAGATGATTTCAGTTGGATCGGCCCAAAATGACCATGCCTCTCTTTCTGCTGTGCCCGCGTTCACACCTCAAGTAGTTTATACAATTGGTGGTCCGACATGGAACATCAGCCGCCATTTCAATTCTTCGCGTTCCATTTCAGACTAAATGATTTCAGTTTGATCGGCCCAAAATGACCATGCCTCTCTTTCTGCTGTGCCCGCGTTCACACTTCATGTAGTTAATACAATTGGCGGTCCGATATGGTACATCAGCCGCCATTTCAATTCTTCGCGTTTCAGAGTAGATGATTTCAGTTGGATCGGCCCAAAATGACCATGCCTCTCTTTCTGCTGTGCCCGCGTTCACACCTCAAGTATTTTATAGAATTGGTGGTCCGACATGGAACATCAGCCGCCATTTCAATTCTTCGCGTTCCATTTCAGACTAAATGATTTCAGTTTGATCGGCCCAAAATGACCATGCCTCTCTTTTTGCTGTGCCCGCGTTCACACTTCATGTAGTTAATACAATTGGCGGTCCGATATGGTACATCAGCCACCATTTCAATTCTTCGCGTTTCAGAGTAGATGATTTCAGTTTGATCGGCCCAAAATGACCATGCCTCTCTTTCTGCTGTGCCCGCGTTCACACCTCAAGTAGTTAATACAATTGGTGGTCCGATATGGTACATCAGCCGCCATTTCAATTCTTCGCGTTTCAGAGTAGATGATTTCAGTTGGATCGGCCCAAAATGACCATGCCTCTCTTTCTGCTGTGCCCGCGTTCACACCTCAAGTAGTTTATACAATTGGTGGTCCGACATAGTACATCAGCCGCCATTTCAATTCTTCGCGTTTCAGAGTAGATCATTTCAGTTGGATTGGCCCAAAATGACCATGCCTCTCTTTCTGCTGTGCCCGCGTTCACACCTCAAGTAGTTAATACAATTGGAGGTCCGATATGGTACATCAGCCGCCATTTCAATTCTTCGCGTTTCAGAGTAGATCATTTCAGTTGGATCGGCCCAAAATGACCATGCCTCTCTTTCTGCTGTGCCCGCGTTCACACCTCAAGTAGTTAACACAATTGGTGGTCCGATATGGTACATCAGCCGCCATTTCAATTCTTCGCGTTTCAGAGTAGATGATTTCAGTTGGATCGGCCCAAAATGACCATGCCTCTCTTTCTGCTGTGCCCGCGTTCACACCTCAAGTATTTTATAGAATTGGTGGTCCGACATGGAACATCAGCAGCCATTTCAATTCTTCGCGTTCCATTTCAGACTAAATGATTTCAGTTTGATCGGCCCAAAATGACCATGCCTCTCTTTTTGCTGTGCCCGCGTTCACACTTCATGTAGTTAATACAATTGGCGGTCCGATATGGTACATCAGCCACCATTTCAATTCTTCGCGTTTCAGAGTAGATGATTTCAGTTTGATCGGCCCAAAATGACCATGCCTCTCTTTCTGCTGTGCCCGCGTTGACACCTCAAGTAGTTAATACAATTGGTGGTCCGATATGGTACATCAGCCGCCATTTCA
>BTSY01000161.1:0-25000 GCA_036245785.1 Pristionchus fissidentatus
GTTTGGGATGCTCATGTGAAAGCAAACGAATCCTCATGTAAAATCCATGCTCGTCTAGGCACGGTTTTGTCGGTTCATGCAAAATCACGAGAAATTCTCGTGAGACGGTGACTTTTTCAAGTTACCTGGTTGATCCTGCCAGCGGTGATATGCTCAGATAAAAGATTAAGCCATGCATGTCTAAGAACATATGTGTAAACATGAATCTGCGAACGGCTCATTATGAACACCCCTAACCTACCCAGTTATCGTATCCGAAACGGATATCTGCGTTAATTTTGGAGCTAATACGTGCACCAGAGCACCGCCAGCAATGGTAGTGCGCACTTATTAGAACAAGGCCGACTGGGGCAACCCTTTTGGTGACTCTGAATAATTTCGCGGATCGTATGGTCTTGTACCGACGACGTACTGGTCGGGGGGGTGCCCTATCAACTATTGATGGAAGTCTATGTGTCTTCCATGGTTGTAACGGGTAACGGAGAATCAGGGTTCGACTCCGGAGAGCTAGCCTTAGAAACGGCTATCACATCCAAGGAAGGCAGCAGGCGCGTAAATTACCCACTCTCAATTCGAGGAGGTAGTGACTATCAATAACGAGACAGATCTCTTTGAGGTCTGTCATTGAAATGAGCACAACTTAAAGACTTTAACGAAGTCTATGGGAGGGCAAGTCTGGTGCCAGCAGCCGCGGTAATTCCAGCTCCCAACGTGTATATCGTCATTGCTGCGGTTAAAAAGCTCGTAGTTGGATCTAAGTTTATGACAGTAGTTCTCCATGTGAGATACTGCGTGTCTGAACTGTTTCGCCGGTTTTCCTTGTCTTCGGACTTGGTGGCTGGTGTTGTAACTTTGATTAAATCAATGTGATTAAAACAGGCGTTTGCTTGAATGCTTTATCATGGAATAATAGAATATGACTTCGGTCCATTCTGTTGGTCTTGGGATTGAAGTAATGATTAAGAGGAATAACTCGGGGGCATCCGTATCGCTGCGTGAGAGGTGAAATTCTTGGACCGCAGCGAGACGACCGATTGCGAAAGCATTTGCCAAGAATGTTTTCATTAATCAAGAACGAAAGTCAGAGGATCGAAGGCGATTAGATACCGCCCTAGTTCTGACCGTAAACTATGCCAACTAGCGATCAGGTGGTGGTAGTTTAGCCCTGCCTGGGAGCTTCTCGGAAACGAAAGTCTTCGGGTTCCGGGGGTAGTATGGTTGCAAATCTGAAACTTAAAGGAATTGACGGAAGGGCACCACCAGGAGTGGAGCCTGCGGCTTAATTTGACTCAACACGGGAAATCTCACCCGGACCGGACACTATAATGATTGACAGATTGAGAGTTCTTTCTTGATTTGGTGGTTGGTGGTGCATGGCCGTTCTTAGTTCGTGGATTGATCTGTCTGGTTTATTCCGATAACGAACGAGACTCTAACCTGCTAACTAGTGGCGCGATAGTTTGGTCGTGTCTACTTCTTAGAGGGATAAGCGGTGTTCAACCGCATGAGATTGAGTAATAACAGGTCTGTGATGCCCTTAGATGTTCGGGGCTGCACGCGCGCTACACTGGAAAGTGCAGCAAGCGTTTTTAACCTTGACCGAAAGGTCTGGGTAATCTTTTGAAAGCTTTTCGTGTTTGGAATAGAGGATTGCAATTATTTCTCTTGAACGAGGAATTCCCAGTAAGTATGAGTCATTAGCTCGTGCTGATTACGTCCCTGCCCTTTGTACACACCGCCCGTCGCTGCCCGGGACTGAGTTGCCTCGAGAAATGCGGGGACTTTCGGCGTTGGGTTTCCCTTCGCTGATGGGAACCGCATTAATCGCAGTGGCTTGAACCGGGCAAAAGTCGTAACAAGGTGCGATTAGGAGAACCTGACCGCGGATCATTGTCGATCACCCTTATTACGTACTGTAATTTGACTGAATTGAATGGAATGGAATGAATCTTATTGGATTATGAATGAAATACTGAAACTGTCTGGTGGCTATGAGACGTCGGTCGGAGCATGCTCTTCAGTGCATGTAGGCGGTCTCGTCAGGGCGAGTTCATTCTCGTGCCAGCCTTAAAGACAATCCCGGCCTCGAAGGGATTGCGCCGACATTCGCATTGGATCTCGAAATATGAACGATTGTTCGGCTCGGCGGCTCCGGCTGCTTTGCTGTTCGATCACCTTTGTACAACTCTACGTGGTGGATCACTAGAGTCTCGGTTCGATGAAGATCGCAGCTAGCTGCGATAAGTAGTGCGAATTGCAGATACAATGAGCACGAAATCGTTGAATGCACATGGCGCCGGCGGGATAACCGTCGGCACGTTTGGATTAGTGTTGAATGTACTATTGTGTCGTTCGCTCGCAAGGGTGTTCGACTGTGTCGTGGCGCGAGCTTCTCGGTAAGTTCCCGTCATCAGATCTCTTCGTGGCAAAGCTTGCTCGTGCTTCGGCGCTTGCATACCGCACCTCGTCGTGTCTCTTGTCTGATCCTCTGTGATAGGACGTTGCGTGACCGCCGATTCGTTAGCCGCCGCTCTTGGCTTTCGGTCGCACTGCGCATTTCCCTATTCCGCCGGGCCTCTGGGCGGCAGAGCTTCAGCATGCTATGGGAGACTAACGGCATCTGAGGATTCTAGTACGAATCAACCTAATCTCAAGCGTGACTACCCGCTGAACTTAAGCATATCAGTAAGCGGAGGAAAAGAAACTAACAAGGATTCCCTGAGTAACGGCGAGTGAAACGGGATAAGCCCAGCGCATAATCGCTCAGGTTCTACCTGTAGTGAGGTGTTGCGTATAGGCGCGTTCGTCTGGTGTCGGTTGTTGCTCGAAGTTCGCTCGAACGCGACTTCCCGTAGTGGGTGCTAGGCCCGTGCGGGCTTCGACTGTGCCAGTTGAGCGTGTCTTGGAGTAGAGTTGCTTGGAAGTGCAGCTCAAAGTGGGTGGTATACCACATCTAAGGCTAAATATGACCGAGACTTCGATAGCGAACAAGTACCGTGAGGGAAAGTTGCAAAGAACTTTGAAGAGAGAGTTCAAGAGAATGTGAAACCACGTGGGGCTAAGCGGATAGAGTTGACGAAACTGGCGGTGTTCAGTGCTCGTGATCGGGTTCGCTCGTGATCGGGTGCGCATTCATCGTCGGTGCGTGCTGGGACGTTTGGTGCTCCCTTCTGAAGGCTTCAGAGTTGCCCACGCTTGCGTGGTAGTATTTTGTTGCCGGAAGTTGATGTGAGCGCTAGGCGTAATCGTGGCCAGGCCTCTGCGCGGTCGGGCGTTCGGTTGTGCTCTGCTTGGTGGTCGGACATGTCTGGCTATCTCGTATGTGTGCAGCTGTGCGTTCGCCTGCCTATGGTCCACTCCCGGTATGTGAAAGTCGACCACCTATCCGACCCGTCTTGAAACACGGACCAAG
This sequence comes from Pristionchus fissidentatus, assembly GCA_036245785.1. Lineage (NCBI taxonomy): Eukaryota > Metazoa > Nematoda > Chromadorea > Rhabditida > Neodiplogasteridae > Pristionchus > Pristionchus fissidentatus. The sequence goes on from BTSY01000161.1 coordinate 3,413, forward strand.
AAGTCTAGTATGTACGCGAGTCATTGGGTATCAAACCTATTGGCGCAATTAATGTAAAGGGCGGCTTGTTCGTCTGATATGTGATCCGTCGGTCTCGGCCGGCGGCGCAACATAGTCCCATGCCAACTGCTTGCAGTGGTGTGGAGATGGAGCGTACACACTAGGACCCGAAAGATGGTGAACTATGCCTGAGCAGGACGAAGTCAGAGGAAACTCTGATGGAAGTCCGAAGCGGTTCTGACGTGCAAATCGATCGTCGGACTCGGGTATAGGGGCGAAAGACTAATCGAACCATCTAGTAGCTGGTTCACACCGAAGTTTCCCCCAGGATAGCTGGAGTTTAAGTTTGTTGTATCTTGTAAAGCTAATGATTAGAGGACTTGGGGACGAAATGTTCTTAACCTATTCTCAAACTTTCAATGGGTATGATGTCGCGGTTGCTTAAGTGAACCGTGGCTGCGAAAACAAGCTCCAAGTGGGCCATTTTTGGTAAGCAGAACTGGCGATGTGGGATGAACCAAACGTCGGGCTAAGGTGCCTAACTCTCCGCTCATGAGACCCCATAAAGGGTGTTGATTGATATAGACAGCAGGACGGTGGCCATGGAAGTCGGAACCCGCTAAGGAGTGTGTAACAACTCACCTGCCGAATCAATCAGCCCCGAAAATGGATGGCGCTTGAGCGGGGGACCTAAACCCGGCCGTTGTTGGCTTGTACGTTTCGTGCGTCTGGCCTCAACGAGTAGGTGTGTCGCGGTGGTTAGCGTCGAAGGCTTAGGGCGTAGGCCCAGCTGGAGCTTCCATCGGTGCAGATCTTGGTGGTAGTAGCAAATAATCAAGTAAGAATCTTGATGACTGAAGTGGAGAAGGGTTCCACGTGAACAGTAGTTGTATGTGGGTTAGTCGATCCTAAGATACTGGCTAATGCCTTGTATCATTGACGTCGAGCTTCGTGCTTCTCGTCTAATATCGAAAGGGAAACGGGTTAATATTCCCGTACCTGTAAATGTGAATTGGTAGTCGCAAGACTGCCTTGGCGGTAACGCATTCGAACTTGGCGATGCTATGTGTGATCCGGGCTAGAGATCTCTTCTCTAGTTAAGGAACGGACTCCCTGGAAACGGTTCAGCCGGAGATAGGGACGTTGTTTCCGTATAGCGCCACGGTTTCTGTGGTGTCCCGTGTATCATGCATGGCCCTTGAAAAGCCAAGGGAGCAATTCAATTCGCATTACTGATCGTACCCATATCCGCAGCAGGTCTCCAAGGTTCGTAGCCTCTAGTCGATAGAATAATGTAGATAAGGGAAGTCGGCAAATTTGATCCCTACCTTCGGAATAAGGATTGGCTCTAAGGACCGGTCTGTACGGGCTTTGCAATGAAGCTTGGTCGGTGGCGCTTTGATTGGCTGGGCTTCGGTTCGGTTGATCTAATGGCGTCGCTGCCTTGTGGACTTGCCTTGCTGCGTGCATGCGTTTCGGCGTATGTACTTCGTGCGACACTTAACGGTTGACTTAGAACTGGTACGGACTCGGGGAATCCGACTGTCTAATTAAAACAGAGGAGATAGATGGTCCTTGCGGACGTTGACTATCTCTGATTTCTGCCCAGTGCTCTGAATGTTAACGTGGAGTAATCTGCTTAAGCGCGGGTAAACGGCGGGAGTAACTATGACTCTCTTAAGGTAGCCAAATGCCTCGTCATCTAATTAGTGACGCGCATGAATGGATTAACGAGATTCCCACTGTCCCTATCTACTATCTAGCGAAACCACAGCCAAGGGAACGGGCTTGGAAAAAACAGCGGGGAAAGAAGACCCTGTTGAGTTTGACTCTAGTTTGACTCTGTGACGAGTCTTGAGAGGTGTAGTATAAGTGGGAGACCTCGGTCGCAATTGAAATACCACTACTTTCATTGATTCTTTACTTATTCGGTAATACGAGGATTGGAGCTCGTTCTCCTTCCTTCTGGTGTTAAGCGTCGGCTCTCGGAGCCTTCGCGACTCGGACCGAAGACAGTGTCAGGCCGGGAGTTTGACTGGGGCGGTACATCTATCAAAACGTAACGTAGGTGTCCTAAGGTGTGCTCAGAGGGGACGGAAACCTCTCGTAGAGCAAAAGGGCAAAAGCCCACTTGATCTTGATTTTCAGTACTAATACAGACCGCGAAAGCGTGGCCTATCGATCCTTAAAACCTTGATGGTTTCAAGTTTGAGGTGTCAGAAAAATTACCACAGGGATAACTGGCTTGTGGCAGCCAAGCGTCCATAGCGACGTTGCTTTTTGATCCTTCGATGTCGGCTCTTCCTATCATTGCGAAGCAGAATTCGCCAAGCGTTGGATTGTTCACCCTCTAATAGGGAACGTGAGCTGGGTTTAGACCGTCGTGAGACAGGTTAGTTTTACCCTACTGTTGACTGGTTGTTGCAATAGTAATCCTACTTAGTACGAGAGGAACCGTAGGTTCGGACCACTGGTTCATGCGGCTGGTCGATAGACCAATGCTGCGAAGCTACCATCTGTTTGATTATAACTGAAAGCCTCTAAGTTAGAATCGGGGCTAATAAAGGTAACTATGTTTTGGCTCCCCGGTGTCGGGTGGCTCTCTTTAAGTACGCCGCAAGGCTACTGCGTATGCCCTTTTCTATGACCTTGTCTGTTCGGGGAATCTGTTCAGGCTGTCATATCGGATCATTCCGATTCAATGTCGGGGCGCGAGATCTCTTGTAGACTACTTGAGTAGTGGTCGAGGTGTTGTACTCAGTAGAGCGACGCATGTCGCGATCTGTTGAGACTCTGCCGTTGACCGTTTGGTTTGTTTTTGCTTTTTTTTTGGTAGTGCCCATTGGTCTGGTATCAGGGTCTTGCGTCCGGCCACTTGGTGGCTGGGTTCGGTCGGCAGGTTAGTGGGGTAGCCAAATGCCTCGTCATCTATCAAGGGGGTTCCTTATGCGTTTTCACATGAGTCTGTGACTGGGGAGGTTGGAAGATGGACGCTTATGTGTTTGCACATGAGTCTGTGAGAGGGGATAGGGAGGGGGTGAGGTTCATGTGTTTTCACATGAGTTTGCGATTTCTTCGCAAGTTCATGTGAATTCACATGAGTTGGTGGTTGCTCAGTCAGTCTATGTGTTTTCACTTGAGCCGATAAGTCACTACCACTCATCATATGGGTATCCCCATAGGATTGAGGATGGCTTTCGTCGAAACTCGCATTTTTGCTTGAGTCGCAAATGTTACACAGCCATGGTCGGTCGGGGCATGGTCCCGCGCCTATATTCGTCTAAAGTGATATGAAGTCGCTGTTTCTGCTTGTCAGAGACGTCTGCGATGCAATCTAATGCGAGAGCCCTTATGTGGTTTGAGCGCTTTTGACTGTTCATTGCTAATCAGCAATAAACTTCCCATGTGGCTCCATCAAACTTCATGTTTGGGATGCTCATGTGAAAGCAAACGAATCCTCATGTAAAATCCATGCTCGTCTAGGCACGGTTTTGTCGGTTCATGCAAAATCACGAGAAATTCTCGTGAGACGGTGACTTTTTCAAGTTACCTGGTTGATCCTGCCAGCGGTGATATGCTCAGATAAAAGATTAAGCCATGCATGTCTAAGAACATATGTGTAAACATGAATCTGCGAACGGCTCATTATGAACACCCCTAACCTACCCAGTTATCGTATCCGAAACGGATATCTGCGTTAATTTTGGAGCTAATACGTGCACCAGAGCACCGCCAGCAATGGTAGTGCGCACTTATTAGAACAAGGCCGACTGGGGCAACCCTTTTGGTGACTCTGAATAATTTCGCGGATCGTATGGTCTTGTACCGACGACGTACTGGTCGGGGGGGTGCCCTATCAACTATTGATGGAAGTCTATGTGTCTTCCATGGTTGTAACGGGTAACGGAGAATCAGGGTTCGACTCCGGAGAGCTAGCCTTAGAAACGGCTATCACATCCAAGGAAGGCAGCAGGCGCGTAAATTACCCACTCTCAATTCGAGGAGGTAGTGACTATCAATAACGAGACAGATCTCTTTGAGGTCTGTCATTGAAATGAGCACAACTTAAAGACTTTAACGAAGTCTATGGGAGGGCAAGTCTGGTGCCAGCAGCCGCGGTAATTCCAGCTCCCAACGTGTATATCGTCATTGCTGCGGTTAAAAAGCTCGTAGTTGGATCTAAGTTTATGACAGTAGTTCTCCATGTGAGATACTGCGTGTCTGAACTGTTTCGCCGGTTTTCCTTGTCTTCGGACTTGGTGGCTGGTGTTGTAACTTTGATTAAATCAATGTGATTAAAACAGGCGTTTGCTTGAATGCTTTATCATGGAATAATAGAATATGACTTCGGTCCATTCTGTTGGTCTTGGGATTGAAGTAATGATTAAGAGGAATAACTCGGGGGCATCCGTATCGCTGCGTGAGAGGTGAAATTCTTGGACCGCAGCGAGACGACCGATTGCGAAAGCATTTGCCAAGAATGTTTTCATTAATCAAGAACGAAAGTCAGAGGATCGAAGGCGATTAGATACCGCCCTAGTTCTGACCGTAAACTATGCCAACTAGCGATCAGGTGGTGGTAGTTTAGCCCTGCCTGGGAGCTTCTCGGAAACGAAAGTCTTCGGGTTCCGGGGGTAGTATGGTTGCAAATCTGAAACTTAAAGGAATTGACGGAAGGGCACCACCAGGAGTGGAGCCTGCGGCTTAATTTGACTCAACACGGGAAATCTCACCCGGACCGGACACTATAATGATTGACAGATTGAGAGTTCTTTCTTGATTTGGTGGTTGGTGGTGCATGGCCGTTCTTAGTTCGTGGATTGATCTGTCTGGTTTATTCCGATAACGAACGAGACTCTAACCTGCTAACTAGTGGCGCGATAGTTTGGTCGTGTCTACTTCTTAGAGGGATAAGCGGTGTTCAACCGCATGAGATTGAGTAATAACAGGTCTGTGATGCCCTTAGATGTTCGGGGCTGCACGCGCGCTACACTGGAAAGTGCAGCAAGCGTTTTTAACCTTGACCGAAAGGTCTGGGTAATCTTTTGAAAGCTTTTCGTGTTTGGAATAGAGGATTGCAATTATTTCTCTTGAACGAGGAATTCCCAGTAAGTATGAGTCATTAGCTCGTGCTGATTACGTCCCTGCCCTTTGTACACACCGCCCGTCGCTGCCCGGGACTGAGTTGCCTCGAGAAATGCGGGGACTTTCGGCGTTGGGTTTCCCTTCGCTGATGGGAACCGCATTAATCGCAGTGGCTTGAACCGGGCAAAAGTCGTAACAAGGTGCGATTAGGAGAACCTGACCGCGGATCATTGTCGATCACCCTTATTACGTACTGTAATTTGACTGAATTGAATGGAATGGAATGAATCTTATTGGATTATGAATGAAATACTGAAACTGTCTGGTGGCTATGAGACGTCGGTCGGAGCATGCTCTTCAGTGCATGTAGGCGGTCTCGTCAGGGCGAGTTCATTCTCGTGCCAGCCTTAAAGACAATCCCGGCCTCGAAGGGATTGCGCCGACATTCGCATTGGATCTCGAAATATGAACGATTGTTCGGCTCGGCGGCTCCGGCTGCTTTGCTGTTCGATCACCTTTGTACAACTCTACGTGGTGGATCACTAGAGTCTCGGTTCGATGAAGATCGCAGCTAGCTGCGATAAGTAGTGCGAATTGCAGATACAATGAGCACGAAATCGTTGAATGCACATGGCGCCGGCGGGATAACCGTCGGCACGTTTGGATTAGTGTTGAATGTACTATTGTGTCGTTCGCTCGCAAGGGTGTTCGACTGTGTCGTGGCGCGAGCTTCTCGGTAAGTTCCCGTCATCAGATCTCTTCGTGGCAAAGCTTGCTCGTGCTTCGGCGCTTGCATACCGCACCTCGTCGTGTCTCTTGTCTGATCCTCTGTGATAGGACGTTGCGTGACCGCCGATTCGTTAGCCGCCGCTCTTGGCTTTCGGTCGCACTGCGCATTTCCCTATTCCGCCGGGCCTCTGGGCGGCAGAGCTTCAGCATGCTATGGGAGACTAACGGCATCTGAGGATTCTAGTACGAATCAACCTAATCTCAAGCGTGACTACCCGCTGAACTTAAGCATATCAGTAAGCGGAGGAAAAGAAACTAACAAGGATTCCCTGAGTAACGGCGAGTGAAACGGGATAAGCCCAGCGCATAATCGCTCAGGTTCTACCTGTAGTGAGGTGTTGCGTATAGGCGCGTTCGTCTGGTGTCGGTTGTTGCTCGAAGTTCGCTCGAACGCGACTTCCCGTAGTGGGTGCTAGGCCCGTGCGGGCTTCGACTGTGCCAGTTGAGCGTGTCTTGGAGTAGAGTTGCTTGGAAGTGCAGCTCAAAGTGGGTGGTATACCACATCTAAGGCTAAATATGACCGAGACTTCGATAGCGAACAAGTACCGTGAGGGAAAGTTGCAAAGAACTTTGAAGAGAGAGTTCAAGAGAATGTGAAACCACGTGGGGCTAAGCGGATAGAGTTGACGAAACTGGCGGTGTTCAGTGCTCGTGATCGGGTTCGCTCGTGATCGGGTGCGCATTCATCGTCGGTGCGTGCTGGGACGTTTGGTGCTCCCTTCTGAAGGCTTCAGAGTTGCCCACGCTTGCGTGGTAGTATTTTGTTGCCGGAAGTTGATGTGAGCGCTAGGCGTAATCGTGGCCAGGCCTCTGCGCGGTCGGGCGTTCGGTTGTGCTCTGCTTGGTGGTCGGACATGTCTGGCTATCTCGTATGTGTGCAGCTGTGCGTTCGCCTGCCTATGGTCCACTCCCGGTATGTGAAAGTCGACCACCTATCCGACCCGTCTTGAAACACGGACCAAGAAGTCTAGTATGTACGCGAGTCATTGGGTATCAAACCTATTGGCGCAATTAATGTAAAGGGCGGCTTGTTCGTCTGATATGTGATCCGTCGGTCTCGGCCGGCGGCGCAACATAGTCCCATGCCAACTGCTTGCAGTGGTGTGGAGATGGAGCGTACACACTAGGACCCGAAAGATGGTGAACTATGCCTGAGCAGGACGAAGTCAGAGGAAACTCTGATGGAAGTCCGAAGCGGTTCTGACGTGCAAATCGATCGTCGGACTCGGGTATAGGGGCGAAAGACTAATCGAACCATCTAGTAGCTGGTTCACACCGAAGTTTCCCCCAGGATAGCTGGAGTTTAAGTTTGTTGTATCTTGTAAAGCTAATGATTAGAGGACTTGGGGACGAAATGTTCTTAACCTATTCTCAAACTTTCAATGGGTATGATGTCGCGGTTGCTTAAGTGAACCGTGGCTGCGAAAACAAGCTCCAAGTGGGCCATTTTTGGTAAGCAGAACTGGCGATGTGGGATGAACCAAACGTCGGGCTAAGGTGCCTAACTCTCCGCTCATGAGACCCCATAAAGGGTGTTGATTGATATAGACAGCAGGACGGTGGCCATGGAAGTCGGAACCCGCTAAGGAGTGTGTAACAACTCACCTGCCGAATCAATCAGCCCCGAAAATGGATGGCGCTTGAGCGGGGGACCTAAACCCGGCCGTTGTTGGCTTGTACGTTTCGTGCGTCTGGCCTCAACGAGTAGGTGTGTCGCGGTGGTTAGCGTCGAAGGCTTAGGGCGTAGGCCCAGCTGGAGCTTCCATCGGTGCAGATCTTGGTGGTAGTAGCAAATAATCAAGTAAGAATCTTGATGACTGAAGTGGAGAAGGGTTCCACGTGAACAGTAGTTGTATGTGGGTTAGTCGATCCTAAGATACTGGCTAATGCCTTGTATCATTGACGTCGAGCTTCGTGCTTCTCGTCTAATATCGAAAGGGAAACGGGTTAATATTCCCGTACCTGTAAATGTGAATTGGTAGTCGCAAGACTGCCTTGGCGGTAACGCATTCGAACTTGGCGATGCTATGTGTGATCCGGGCTAGAGATCTCTTCTCTAGTTAAGGAACGGACTCCCTGGAAACGGTTCAGCCGGAGATAGGGACGTTGTTTCCGTATAGCGCCACGGTTTCTGTGGTGTCCCGTGTATCATGCATGGCCCTTGAAAAGCCAAGGGAGCAATTCAATTCGCATTACTGATCGTACCCATATCCGCAGCAGGTCTCCAAGGTTCGTAGCCTCTAGTCGATAGAATAATGTAGATAAGGGAAGTCGGCAAATTTGATCCCTACCTTCGGAATAAGGATTGGCTCTAAGGACCGGTCTGTACGGGCTTTGCAATGAAGCTTGGTCGGTGGCGCTTTGATTGGCTGGGCTTCGGTTCGGTTGATCTAATGGCGTCGCTGCCTTGTGGACTTGCCTTGCTGCGTGCATGCGTTTCGGCGTATGTACTTCGTGCGACACTTAACGGTTGACTTAGAACTGGTACGGACTCGGGGAATCCGACTGTCTAATTAAAACAGAGGAGATAGATGGTCCTTGCGGACGTTGACTATCTCTGATTTCTGCCCAGTGCTCTGAATGTTAACGTGGAGTAATCTGCTTAAGCGCGGGTAAACGGCGGGAGTAACTATGACTCTTTTAAGGTAGCCAAATGCCTCGTCATCTAATTAGTGACGCGCATGAATGGATTAACGAGATTCCCACTGTCCCTATCTACTATCTAGCGAAACCACAGCCAAGGGAACGGGCTTGGAAAAAACAGCGGGGAAAGAAGACCCTGTTGAGTTTGACTCTAGTTTGACTCTGTGACGAGTCTTGAGAGGTGTAGTATAAGTGGGAGACCTCGGTCGCAATTGAAATACCACTACTTTCATTGATTCTTTACTTATTCGGTAATACGAGGATTGGAGCTCGTTCTCCTTCCTTCTGGTGTTAAGCGTCGGCTCTCGGAGCCTTCGCGACTCGGACCGAAGACAGTGTCAGGCCGGGAGTTTGACTGGGGCGGTACATCTATCAAAACGTAACGTAGGTGTCCTAAGGTGTGCTCAGAGGGGACGGAAACCTCTCGTAGAGCAAAAGGGCAAAAGCCCACTTGATCTTGATTTTCAGTACTAATACAGACCGCGAAAGCGTGGCCTATCGATCCTTAAAACCTTGATGGTTTCAAGTTTGAGGTGTCAGAAAAATTACCACAGGGATAACTGGCTTGTGGCAGCCAAGCGTCCATAGCGACGTTGCTTTTTGATCCTTCGATGTCGGCTCTTCCTATCATTGCGAAGCAGAATTCGCCAAGCGTTGGATTGTTCACCCTCTAATAGGGAACGTGAGCTGGGTTTAGACCGTCGTGAGACAGGTTAGTTTTACCCTACTGTTGACTGGTTGTTGCAATAGTAATCCTACTTAGTACGAGAGGAACCGTAGGTTCGGACCACTGGTTCATGCGGCTGGTCGATAGACCAATGCTGCGAAGCTACCATCTGTTTGATTATAACTGAAAGCCTCTAAGTTAGAATCGGGGCTAATAAAGGTAACTATGTTTTGGCTCCCCGGTGTCGGGTGGCTCTCTTTAAGTACGCCGCAAGGCTACTGCGTATGCCCTTTTCTATGACCTTGTCTGTTCGGGGAATCTGTTCAGGCTGTCATATCGGATCATTCCGATTCAATGTCGGGGCGCGAGATCTCTTGTAGACTACTTGAGTAGTGGTCGAGGTGTTGTACTCAGTAGAGCGACGCATGTCGCGATCTGTTGAGACTCTGCCGTTGACCGTTTGGTTTGTTTTTGCTTTTTTTTTGGTAGTGCCCATTGGTCTGGTATCAGGGTCTTGCGTCCGGCCACTTGGTGGCTGGGTTCGGTCGGCAGGTTAGTGGGGTAGCCAAATGCCTCGTCATCTATCAAGGGGGTTCCTTATGCGTTTTCACATGAGTCTGTGACTGGGGAGGTTGGAAGATGGACGCTTATGTGTTTGCACATGAGTCTGTGAGAGGGGATAGGGAGGGGGTGAGGTTCATGTGTTTTCACATGAGTTTGCGATTTCTTCGCAAGTTCATGTGAATTCACATGAGTTGGTGGTTGCTCAGTCAGTCTATGTGTTTTCACTTGAGCCGATAAGTCACTACCACTCATCATATGGGTATCCCCATAGGATTGAGGATGGCTTTCGTCGAAACTCGCATTTTTGCTTGAGTCGCAAATGTTACACAGCCATGGTCGGTCGGGGCATGGTCCCGCGCCTATATTCGTCTAAAGTGATATGAAGTCGCTGTTTCTGCTTGTCAGAGACGTCTGCGATGCAATCTAATGCGAGAGCCCTTATGTGGTTTGAGCGCTTTTGACTGTTCATTGCTAATCAGCAATAAACTTCCCATGTGGCTCCATCAAACTTCATGTTTGGGATGCTCATGTGAAAGCAAACGAATCCTCATGTAAAATCCATGCTCGTCTAGGCACGGTTTTGTCGGTTCATGCAAAATCACGAGAAATTCTCGTGAGACGGTGACTTTTTCAAGTTACCTGGTTGATCCTGCCAGCGGTGATATGCTCAGATAAAAGATTAAGCCATGCATGTCTAAGAACATATGTGTAAACATGAATCTGCGAACGGCTCATTATGAACACCCCTAACCTACCCAGTTATCGTATCCGAAACGGATATCTGCGTTAATTTTGGAGCTAATACGTGCACCAGAGCACCGCCAGCAATGGTAGTGCGCACTTATTAGAACAAGGCCGACTGGGGCAACCCTTTTGGTGACTCTGAATAATTTCGCGGATCGTATGGTCTTGTACCGACGACGTACTGGTCGGGGGGGTGCCCTATCAACTATTGATGGAAGTCTATGTGTCTTCCATGGTTGTAACGGGTAACGGAGAATCAGGGTTCGACTCCGGAGAGCTAGCCTTAGAAACGGCTATCACATCCAAGGAAGGCAGCAGGCGCGTAAATTACCCACTCTCAATTCGAGGAGGTAGTGACTATCAATAACGAGACAGATCTCTTTGAGGTCTGTCATTGAAATGAGCACAACTTAAAGACTTTAACGAAGTCTATGGGAGGGCAAGTCTGGTGCCAGCAGCCGCGGTAATTCCAGCTCCCAACGTGTATATCGTCATTGCTGCGGTTAAAAAGCTCGTAGTTGGATCTAAGTTTATGACAGTAGTTCTCCATGTGAGATACTGCGTGTCTGAACTGTTTCGCCGGTTTTCCTTGTCTTCGGACTTGGTGGCTGGTGTTGTAACTTTGATTAAATCAATGTGATTAAAACAGGCGTTTGCTTGAATGCTTTATCATGGAATAATAGAATATGACTTCGGTCCATTCTGTTGGTCTTGGGATTGAAGTAATGATTAAGAGGAATAACTCGGGGGCATCCGTATCGCTGCGTGAGAGGTGAAATTCTTGGACCGCAGCGAGACGACCGATTGCGAAAGCATTTGCCAAGAATGTTTTCATTAATCAAGAACGAAAGTCAGAGGATCGAAGGCGATTAGATACCGCCCTAGTTCTGACCGTAAACTATGCCAACTAGCGATCAGGTGGTGGTAGTTTAGCCCTGCCTGGGAGCTTCTCGGAAACGAAAGTCTTCGGGTTCCGGGGGTAGTATGGTTGCAAATCTGAAACTTAAAGGAATTGACGGAAGGGCACCACCAGGAGTGGAGCCTGCGGCTTAATTTGACTCAACACGGGAAATCTCACCCGGACCGGACACTATAATGATTGACAGATTGAGAGTTCTTTCTTGATTTGGTGGTTGGTGGTGCATGGCCGTTCTTAGTTCGTGGATTGATCTGTCTGGTTTATTCCGATAACGAACGAGACTCTAACCTGCTAACTAGTGGCGCGATAGTTTGGTCGTGTCTACTTCTTAGAGGGATAAGCGGTGTTCAACCGCATGAGATTGAGTAATAACAGGTCTGTGATGCCCTTAGATGTTCGGGGCTGCACGCGCGCTACACTGGAAAGTGCAGCAAGCGTTTTTAACCTTGACCGAAAGGTCTGGGTAATCTTTTGAAAGCTTTTCGTGTTTGGAATAGAGGATTGCAATTATTTCTCTTGAACGAGGAATTCCCAGTAAGTATGAGTCATTAGCTCGTGCTGATTACGTCCCTGCCCTTTGTACACACCGCCCGTCGCTGCCCGGGACTGAGTTGCCTCGAGAAATGCGGGGACTTTCGGCGTTGGGTTTCCCTTCGCTGATGGGAACCGCATTAATCGCAGTGGCTTGAACCGGGCAAAAGTCGTAACAAGGTGCGATTAGGAGAACCTGACCGCGGATCATTGTCGATCACCCTTATTACGTACTGTAATTTGACTGAATTGAATGGAATGGAATGAATCTTATTGGATTATGAATGAAATACTGAAACTGTCTGGTGGCTATGAGACGTCGGTCGGAGCATGCTCTTCAGTGCATGTAGGCGGTCTCGTCAGGGCGAGTTCATTCTCGTGCCAGCCTTAAAGACAATCCCGGCCTCGAAGGGATTGCGCCGACATTCGCATTGGATCTCGAAATATGAACGATTGTTCGGCTCGGCGGCTCCGGCTGCTTTGCTGTTCGATCACCTTTGTACAACTCTACGTGGTGGATCACTAGAGTCTCGGTTCGATGAAGATCGCAGCTAGCTGCGATAAGTAGTGCGAATTGCAGATACAATGAGCACGAAATCGTTGAATGCACATGGCGCCGGCGGGATAACCGTCGGCACGTTTGGATTAGTGTTGAATGTACTATTGTGTCGTTCGCTCGCAAGGGTGTTCGACTGTGTCGTGGCGCGAGCTTCTCGGTAAGTTCCCGTCATCAGATCTCTTCGTGGCAAAGCTTGCTCGTGCTTCGGCGCTTGCATACCGCACCTCGTCGTGTCTCTTGTCTGATCCTCTGTGATAGGACGTTGCGTGACCGCCGATTCGTTAGCCGCCGCTCTTGGCTTTCGGTCGCACTGCGCATTTCCCTATTCCGCCGGGCCTCTGGGCGGCAGAGCTTCAGCATGCTATGGGAGACTAACGGCATCTGAGGATTCTAGTACGAATCAACCTAATCTCAAGCGTGACTACCCGCTGAACTTAAGCATATCAGTAAGCGGAGGAAAAGAAACTAACAAGGATTCCCTGAGTAACGGCGAGTGAAACGGGATAAGCCCAGCGCATAATCGCTCAGGTTCTACCTGTAGTGAGGTGTTGCGTATAGGCGCGTTCGTCTGGTGTCGGTTGTTGCTCGAAGTTCGCTCGAACGCGACTTCCCGTAGTGGGTGCTAGGCCCGTGCGGGCTTCGACTGTGCCAGTTGAGCGTGTCTTGGAGTAGAGTTGCTTGGAAGTGCAGCTCAAAGTGGGTGGTATACCACATCTAAGGCTAAATATGACCGAGACTTCGATAGCGAACAAGTACCGTGAGGGAAAGTTGCAAAGAACTTTGAAGAGAGAGTTCAAGAGAATGTGAAACCACGTGGGGCTAAGCGGATAGAGTTGACGAAACTGGCGGTGTTCAGTGCTCGTGATCGGGTTCGCTCGTGATCGGGTGCGCATTCATCGTCGGTGCGTGCTGGGACGTTTGGTGCTCCCTTCTGAAGGCTTCAGAGTTGCCCACGCTTGCGTGGTAGTATTTTGTTGCCGGAAGTTGATGTGAGCGCTAGGCGTAATCGTGGCCAGGCCTCTGCGCGGTCGGGCGTTCGGTTGTGCTCTGCTTGGTGGTCGGACATGTCTGGCTATCTCGTATGTGTGCAGCTGTGCGTTCGCCTGCCTATGGTCCACTCCCGGTATGTGAAAGTCGACCACCTATCCGACCCGTCTTGAAACACGGACCAAGAAGTCTAGTATGTACGCGAGTCATTGGGTATCAAACCTATTGGCGCAATTAATGTAAAGGGCGGCTTGTTCGTCTGATATGTGATCCGTCGGTCTCGGCCGGCGGCGCAACATAGTCCCATGCCAACTGCTTGCAGTGGTGTGGAGATGGAGCGTACACACTAGGACCCGAAAGATGGTGAACTATGCCTGAGCAGGACGAAGTCAGAGGAAACTCTGATGGAAGTCCGAAGCGGTTCTGACGTGCAAATCGATCGTCGGACTCGGGTATAGGGGCGAAAGACTAATCGAACCATCTAGTAGCTGGTTCACACCGAAGTTTCCCCCAGGATAGCTGGAGTTTAAGTTTGTTGTATCTTGTAAAGCTAATGATTAGAGGACTTGGGGACGAAATGTTCTTAACCTATTCTCAAACTTTCAATGGGTATGATGTCGCGGTTGCTTAAGTGAACCGTGGCTGCGAAAACAAGCTCCAAGTGGGCCATTTTTGGTAAGCAGAACTGGCGATGTGGGATGAACCAAACGTCGGGCTAAGGTGCCTAACTCTCCGCTCATGAGACCCCATAAAGGGTGTTGATTGATATAGACAGCAGGACGGTGGCCATGGAAGTCGGAACCCGCTAAGGAGTGTGTAACAACTCACCTGCCGAATCAATCAGCCCCGAAAATGGATGGCGCTTGAGCGGGGGACCTAAACCCGGCCGTTGTTGGCTTGTACGTTTCGTGCGTCTGGCCTCAACGAGTAGGTGTGTCGCGGTGGTTAGCGTCGAAGGCTTAGGGCGTAGGCCCAGCTGGAGCTTCCATCGGTGCAGATCTTGGTGGTAGTAGCAAATAATCAAGTAAGAATCTTGATGACTGAAGTGGAGAAGGGTTCCACGTGAACAGTAGTTGTATGTGGGTTAGTCGATCCTAAGATACTGGCTAATGCCTTGTATCATTGACGTCGAGCTTCGTGCTTCTCGTCTAATATCGAAAGGGAAACGGGTTAATATTCCCGTACCTGTAAATGTGAATTGGTAGTCGCAAGACTGCCTTGGCGGTAACGCATTCGAACTTGGCGATGCTATGTGTGATCCGGGCTAGAGATCTCTTCTCTAGTTAAGGAACGGACTCCCTGGAAACGGTTCAGCCGGAGATAGGGACGTTGTTTCCGTATAGCGCCACGGTTTCTGTGGTGTCCCGTGTATCATGCATGGCCCTTGAAAAGCCAAGGGAGCAATTCAATTCGCATTACTGATCGTACCCATATCCGCAGCAGGTCTCCAAGGTTCGTAGCCTCTAGTCGATAGAATAATGTAGATAAGGGAAGTCGGCAAATTTGATCCCTACCTTCGGAATAAGGATTGGCTCTAAGGACCGGTCTGTACGGGCTTTGCAATGAAGCTTGGTCGGTGGCGCTTTGATTGGCTGGGCTTCGGTTCGGTTGATCTAATGGCGTCGCTGCCTTGTGGACTTGCCTTGCTGCGTGCATGCGTTTCGGCGTATGTACTTCGTGCGACACTTAACGGTTGACTTAGAACTGGTACGGACTCGGGGAATCCGACTGTCTAATTAAAACAGAGGAGATAGATGGTCCTTGCGGACGTTGACTATCTCTGATTTCTGCCCAGTGCTCTGAATGTTAACGTGGAGTAATCTGCTTAAGCGCGGGTAAACGGCGGGAGTAACTATGACTCTCTTAAGGTAGCCAAATGCCTCGTCATCTAATTAGTGACGCGCATGAATGGATTAACGAGATTCCCACTGTCCCTATCTACTATCTAGCGAAACCACAGCCAAGGGAACGGGCTTGGAAAAAACAGCGGGGAAAGAAGACCCTGTTGAGTTTGACTCTAGTTTGACTCTGTGACGAGTCTTGAGAGGTGTAGTATAAGTGGGAGACCTCGGTCGCAATTGAAATACCACTACTTTCATTGATTCTTTACTTATTCGGTAATACGAGGATTGGAGCTCGTTCTCCTTCCTTCTGGTGTTAAGCGTCGGCTCTCGGAGCCTTCGCGACTCGGACCGAAGACAGTGTCAGGCCGGGAGTTTGACTGGGGCGGTACATCTATCAAAACGTAACGTAGGTGTCCTAAGGTGTGCTCAGAGGGGACGGAAACCTCTCGTAGAGCAAAAGGGCAAAAGCCCACTTGATCTTGATTTTCAGTACTAATACAGACCGCGAAAGCGTGGCCTATCGATCCTTAAAACCTTGATGGTTTCAAGTTTGAGGTGTCAGAAAAATTACCACAGGGATAACTGGCTTGTGGCAGCCAAGCGTCCATAGCGACGTTGCTTTTTGATCCTTCGATGTCGGCTCTTCCTATCATTGCGAAGCAGAATTCGCCAAGCGTTGGATTGTTCACCCTCTAATAGGGAACGTGAGCTGGGTTTAGACCGTCGTGAGACAGGTTAGTTTTACCCTACTGTTGACTGGTTGTTGCAATAGTAATCCTACTTAGTACGAGAGGAACCGTAGGTTCGGACCACTGGTTCATGCGGCTGGTCGATAGACCAATGCTGCGAAGCTACCATCTGTTTGATTATAACTGAAAGCCTCTAAGTTAGAATCGGGGCTAATAAAGGTAACTATGTTTTGGCTCCCCGGTGTCGGGTGGCTCTCTTTAAGTACGCCGCAAGGCTACTGCGTATGCCCTTTTCTATGACCTTGTCTGTTCGGGGAATCTGTTCAGGCTGTCATATCGGATCATTCCGATTCAATGTCGGGGCGCGAGATCTCTTGTAGACTACTTGAGTAGTGGTCGAGGTGTTGTACTCAGTAGAGCGACGCATGTCGCGATCTGTTGAGACTCTGCCGTTGACCGTTTGGTTTGTTTTTGCTTTTTTTTTGGTAGTGCCCATTGGTCTGGTATCAGGGTCTTGCGTCCGGCCACTTGGTGGCTGGGTTCGGTCGGCAGGTTAGTGGGGTAGCCAAATGCCTCGTCATCTATCAAGGGGGTTCCTTATGCGTTTTCACATGAGTCTGTGACTGGGGAGGTTGGAAGATGGACGCTTATGTGTTTGCACATGAGTCTGTGAGAGGGGATAGGGAGGGGGTGAGGTTCATGTGTTTTCACATGAGTTTGCGATTTCTTCGCAAGTTCATGTGAATTCACATGAGTTGGTGGTTGCTCAGTCAGTCTATGTGTTTTCACTTGAGCCGATAAGTCACTACCACTCATCATATGGGTATCCCCATAGGATTGAGGATGGCTTTCGTCGAAACTCGCATTTTTGCTTGAGTCGCAAATGTTACACAGCCATGGTCGGTCGGGGCATGGTCCCGCGCCTATATTCGTCTAAAGTGATATGAAGTCGCTGTTTCTGCTTGTCAGAGACGTCTGCGATGCAATCTAATGCGAGAGCCCTTATGTGGTTTGAGCGCTTTTGACTGTTCATTGCTAATCAGCAATAAACTTCCCATGTGGCTCCATCAAACTTCATGTTTGGGATGCTCATGTGAAAGCAAACGAATCCTCATGTAAAATCCATGCTCGTCTAGGCACGGTTTTGTCGGTTCATGCAAAATCACGAGAAATTCTCGTGAGACGGTGACTTTTTCAAGTTACCTGGTTGATCCTGCCAGCGGTGATATGCTCAGATAAAAGATTAAGCCATGCATGTCTAAGAACATATGTGTAAACATGAATCTGCGAACGGCTCATTATGAACACCCCTAACCTACCCAGTTATCGTATCCGAAACGGATATCTGCGTTAATTTTGGAGCTAATACGTGCACCAGAGCACCGCCAGCAATGGTAGTGCGCACTTATTAGAACAAGGCCGACTGGGGCAACCCTTTTGGTGACTCTGAATAATTTCGCGGATCGTATGGTCTTGTACCGACGACGTACTGGTCGGGGGGGTGCCCTATCAACTATTGATGGAAGTCTATGTGTCTTCCATGGTTGTAACGGGTAACGGAGAATCAGGGTTCGACTCCGGAGAGCTAGCCTTAGAAACGGCTATCACATCCAAGGAAGGCAGCAGGCGCGTAAATTACCCACTCTCAATTCGAGGAGGTAGTGACTATCAATAACGAGACAGATCTCTTTGAGGTCTGTCATTGAAATGAGCACAACTTAAAGACTTTAACGAAGTCTATGGGAGGGCAAGTCTGGTGCCAGCAGCCGCGGTAATTCCAGCTCCCAACGTGTATATCGTCATTGCTGCGGTTAAAAAGCTCGTAGTTGGATCTAAGTTTATGACAGTAGTTCTCCATGTGAGATACTGCGTGTCTGAACTGTTTCGCCGGTTTTCCTTGTCTTCGGACTTGGTGGCTGGTGTTGTAACTTTGATTAAATCAATGTGATTAAAACAGGCGTTTGCTTGAATGCTTTATCATGGAATAATAGAATATGACTTCGGTCCATTCTGTTGGTCTTGGGATTGAAGTAATGATTAAGAGGAATAACTCGGGGGCATCCGTATCGCTGCGTGAGAGGTGAAATTCTTGGACCGCAGCGAGACGACCGATTGCGAAAGCATTTGCCAAGAATGTTTTCATTAATCAAGAACGAAAGTCAGAGGATCGAAGGCGATTAGATACCGCCCTAGTTCTGACCGTAAACTATGCCAACTAGCGATCAGGTGGTGGTAGTTTAGCCCTGCCTGGGAGCTTCTCGGAAACGAAAGTCTTCGGGTTCCGGGGGTAGTATGGTTGCAAATCTGAAACTTAAAGGAATTGACGGAAGGGCACCACCAGGAGTGGAGCCTGCGGCTTAATTTGACTCAACACGGGAAATCTCACCCGGACCGGACACTATAATGATTGACAGATTGAGAGTTCTTTCTTGATTTGGTGGTTGGTGGTGCATGGCCGTTCTTAGTTCGTGGATTGATCTGTCTGGTTTATTCCGATAACGAACGAGACTCTAACCTGCTAACTAGTGGCGCGATAGTTTGGTCGTGTCTACTTCTTAGAGGGATAAGCGGTGTTCAACCGCATGAGATTGAGTAATAACAGGTCTGTGATGCCCTTAGATGTTCGGGGCTGCACGCGCGCTACACTGGAAAGTGCAGCAAGCGTTTTTAACCTTGACCGAAAGGTCTGGGTAATCTTTTGAAAGCTTTTCGTGTTTGGAATAGAGGATTGCAATTATTTCTCTTGAACGAGGAATTCCCAGTAAGTATGAGTCATTAGCTCGTGCTGATTACGTCCCTGCCCTTTGTACACACCGCCCGTCGCTGCCCGGGACTGAGTTGCCTCGAGAAATGCGGGGACTTTCGGCGTTGGGTTTCCCTTCGCTGATGGGAACCGCATTAATCGCAGTGGCTTGAACCGGGCAAAAGTCGTAACAAGGTGCGATTAGGAGAACCTGACCGCGGATCATTGTCGATCACCCTTATTACGTACTGTAATTTGACTGAATTGAATGGAATGGAATGAATCTTATTGGATTATGAATGAAATACTGAAACTGTCTGGTGGCTATGAGACGTCGGTCGGAGCATGCTCTTCAGTGCATGTAGGCGGTCTCGTCAGGGCGAGTTCATTCTCGTGCCAGCCTTAAAGACAATCCCGGCCTCGAAGGGATTGCGCCGACATTCGCATTGGATCTCGAAATATGAACGATT
Organism: Pristionchus fissidentatus; assembly: GCA_036245785.1. Taxonomy (NCBI): domain Eukaryota; kingdom Metazoa; phylum Nematoda; class Chromadorea; order Rhabditida; family Neodiplogasteridae; genus Pristionchus; species Pristionchus fissidentatus. The sequence goes on from BTSY01000161.1 coordinate 22,647, forward strand.
GTTCGGCTCGGCGGCTCCGGCTGCTTTGCTGTTCGATCACCTTTGTACAACTCTACGTGGTGGATCACTAGAGTCTCGGTTCGATGAAGATCGCAGCTAGCTGCGATAAGTAGTGCGAATTGCAGATACAATGAGCACGAAATCGTTGAATGCACATGGCGCCGGCGGGATAACCGTCGGCACGTTTGGATTAGTGTTGAATGTACTATTGTGTCGTTCGCTCGCAAGGGTGTTCGACTGTGTCGTGGCGCGAGCTTCTCGGTAAGTTCCCGTCATCAGATCTCTTCGTGGCAAAGCTTGCTCGTGCTTCGGCGCTTGCATACCGCACCTCGTCGTGTCTCTTGTCTGATCCTCTGTGATAGGACGTTGCGTGACCGCCGATTCGTTAGCCGCCGCTCTTGGCTTTCGGTCGCACTGCGCATTTCCCTATTCCGCCGGGCCTCTGGGCGGCAGAGCTTCAGCATGCTATGGGAGACTAACGGCATCTGAGGATTCTAGTACGAATCAACCTAATCTCAAGCGTGACTACCCGCTGAACTTAAGCATATCAGTAAGCGGAGGAAAAGAAACTAACAAGGATTCCCTGAGTAACGGCGAGTGAAACGGGATAAGCCCAGCGCATAATCGCTCAGGTTCTACCTGTAGTGAGGTGTTGCGTATAGGCGCGTTCGTCTGGTGTCGGTTGTTGCTCGAAGTTCGCTCGAACGCGACTTCCCGTAGTGGGTGCTAGGCCCGTGCGGGCTTCGACTGTGCCAGTTGAGCGTGTCTTGGAGTAGAGTTGCTTGGAAGTGCAGCTCAAAGTGGGTGGTATACCACATCTAAGGCTAAATATGACCGAGACTTCGATAGCGAACAAGTACCGTGAGGGAAAGTTGCAAAGAACTTTGAAGAGGAGAGTTCAAGAGAATGTTGAAACCACGTGGGGCTAAGCGGATAGAGTTGACGAACTGGCGGTGTTCAGTGCTCGTGATCGGGTTCGCTCGTGATCGGGTGCGCATTCATCGTCGGTGCGTGCTGGGACGTTTGGTGCTCCCTTCTGAAGGCTTCAGAGTTGCCCACGCTTGCGTGGTAGTATTTTGTTGCCGGAAGTTGATGTGAGCGCTAGGCGTAATCGTGGCCAGGCCTCTGCGCGGTCGGGCGTTCGGTTGTGCTCTGCTTGGTGGTCGGACATGTCTGGCTATCTCGTATGTGTGCAGCTGTGCGTTCGCCTGCCTATGGTCCACTCCCGGTATGTGAAAGTCGACCACCTATCCGACCCGTCTTGAAACACGGACCAAGAAGTCTAGTATGTACGCGAGTCATTGGGTATCAAACCTATTGGCGCAATTAATGTAAAGGGCGGCTTGTTCGTCTGATATGTGATCCGTCGGTCTCGGCCGGCGGCGCAACATAGTCCCATGCCAACTGCTTGCAGTGGTGTGGAGATGGAGCGTACACACTAGGACCCGAAAGATGGTGAACTATGCCTGAGCAGGACGAAGTCAGAGGAAACTCTGATGGAAGTCCGAAGCGGTTCTGACGTGCAAATCGATCGTCGGACTCGGGTATAGGGCGAAAGACTAATCGAACCATCTAGTAGCTGGTTCACACCGAAGTTTCCCCCAGGATAGCTGGAGTTTAAGTTTGTTGTATCTTGTAAAGCTAATGATTAGAGGACTTGGGGACGAAATGTTCTTAACCTATTCTCAAACTTTCAATGGGGTATGATGTCGCGGTTGCTTAAGTGAACCGTGGCTGCGAAAACAAGCTCCAAGTGGGCCATTTTTGGTAAGCAGAACTGGCGATGTGGGATGAACCAAACGTCGGGCTAAGGTGCCTAACTCTCCGCTCATGAGACCCCATAAAGGGTGTTGATTGATATAGACAGCAGGACGGTGGCCATGGAAGTCGGAACCCGCTAAGGAGTGTGTAACAACTCACCTGCCGAATCAATCAGCCCCGAAAATGGATGGCGCTTGAGCGGGGGGACCTAAACCCGGCCGTTGTTGGCTTGTACGTTTCGTGCGTCTGGCCTCAACGAGTAGGTGTGTCGCGGTGGTTAGCGTCGAAGGCTTAGGGCGTAGGCCCAGCTGGAGCTTCCATCGGTGCAGATCTTGGTGGTAGTAGCAAATAATCAAGTAAGAATCTTGATGACTGAAGTGGAGAAGGGTTCCACGTGAACAGTAGTTGTATGTGGGTTAGTCGATCCTAAGATACTGGCTAATGCCTTGTATCATTGACGTCGAGCTTCGTGCTTCTCGTCTAATATCGAAAGGGAAACGGTTAATATTCCCGTACCTGTAAATGTGAATTGGTAGTCGCAAGACTGCCTTGGCGGTAACGCATTCGAACTTGGCGATGCTATGTGTGATCCG
>BTSY01000162.1:0-26533 GCA_036245785.1 Pristionchus fissidentatus
CCCCATTTTGGAAATGAATCCCTTCCATCAGAACCTTCATGGGTCCAATGTCAATTCCCACAATTTCGCAACTATTGCGAAATTTCCGCCAGACGATATGAGGGGTTTTTTAACGAATGTGGACATTGTATACAGTATCATGAGTACGATTCTAGTATTATGGCAGGCTACAAAAAGGTTGGATACACCTCGATCACACTTCGGAACACGATCAGGTATTATTGATTAGTGATATCCAAATATATTACCCTCATATTACCCTTAGGGGTCAAGCTGGCAAAGTTTTAGCTCCAGGGCGATCATTTTGACCGAGTTGTGCCACCTCACCCGACGCCCTTACCGAGAATGCGTTTTAAGTGCAAGAAAGAAGCGTCATCCGTTCGTCAGGACTGCCTTCAGCCTCATGTTACTTCCCCTTTCTTCCTACGTCCATGGTTCTAAAAAAAGTCTCGTATATTCCTCCATCAACTTCAAAGAAGATCTGGTCTGTGAACGGGAAGAAGGCCGATCCTCTACCCCGATCCCAGCCGAAATGATCCGTCTACACCGAGAAGAATGATCCTGACCCCTGAAACCACATCCTCACCTGACGTTATCGTCTGAAGTGATGAATAATGTATTGCATTGTATTGCATCATCTAATGGGAAATGAAAAAAAATATATATACAGGAAGTTGGCCTTTTTTCCACAATCTGTTTAGACGTGCATGTTGCACATTAGCTTTCTGATGCCTTCTGAAATTTATTTACTCGCATAATGGACAGTGCGTCCATATCAGTTGCCGTACCTATTTAAAGTCCTGTTTACCGAGGGCTAGAGAGCACACAAAAGTGAGAGGGTTAGCAACGTGCATGCTTGTAAAATAAAGACTAAGGCTGTTCTGAAGTGTACTACATAAAACTATTAACGTGAGGAATTCTTTAACATATTATCTACATTTATTGTTAATCTGGGATTTTAAAATGCGATAATATATATAATTTTTTTTAATGATTTTATCATCAACATTATAATTTTTTATGATTTTATCATCAACATTTTTATGATTTTATCATTTTTATGATTTTATCATCAACACATAATAAAAAAAACAAATAAATTATAATATTTTTGTGTGTTTTACCAACACAACGGTTTGCGAAACATTCGTGCGCTATAGAGCTCACAGAGAAAAATGTCTGTCATATATGGCTCCTGAACTGCGCTTGTATGTTATATATAACATACTGTATGTTATATATAACATACAAGCGCAGTTCAGGAGCCATATATGACAGACATTTCTCTGAGTGCTGTGACCAAGACAAAGATCTCTTTATCACGCAAAGTCTATCGGCCGGCTACCTGATTCGATTGGAAGCCCTGTTCGGCCCTGACGCTGTGGTTCATTGCACCTTTGGGCTCCTGAAACACAAACAAAAACTGTCTTTTGTTTAAAAAAATCATCCCACGACTATGGACCTCTTTAGCTAACGGTCTTGTCCGTGCTGATAAAGGCTTAATCCCGGAAGGAACTTGAAAAAAACAAAATGATACAATGTGGCACAAAAATAATTAATACAATTAATACCCTGACAACAAATCTAGCGCGCTAAAGAACACCGTTGCACGCTAATCTAGGTCAAAAAGTTATCGTTCATTGGTCTTTAAGAATGAGTGTTTTTGCAGAGTTTCTTATTTAAGGCGCGTGTAGTCCCGAGCTAACACTGACCTAACACTTGTATAATCGAGATTTTCGTTTTTAACAACCTGCATGTCGTATTTAGCTTACATTTTACCACATGTAATCACGCCTATTGTAGCTGTGCGATAGTCCTTGATGAGGTAGAGCACGGCCGCCGCGTCCAAGGGAAAGAATACAGCTAGCGGAAGTGGACTGAAATTGTTGGTGCACTCATGCTGCGCAAATTGCGATGGGGAGCAAGGCGCAAAACAGTTTTATGCACCGTTTCATAACCTTTTCCTAGTGAAGCTACAACTTCCAAACTTGATACAGAGTCCAATCAAAAAGGAAAATGTTCCCAACGCGGCTTGCAATCTCTTTATCCAGTTTGGAAGTTGTAGCTTCACTAGGAAAAAGTTATGAACTGGTGCGTAAAAACTGTTTTGCACCTTGTGCCCTATGAAATTTGCGCAGCATCAGAAACAGTCACCATGGTCAGGAAAATACGAACTTGTTCGCTTGATGGCCCCATCCGGGCGACGTGTTTCCTCATATTACTACCTGAGATCGCCAGGCCAGGTGCAGTCTACAGCAGGAGCGTGCTGAGCAGTGGCATTCCCATGTTCAGTCCGCACGGCGTGTAGAGCAACACGAATGATCAGCGTCTGGAAGACGGTATTCCTTTTCTTGTCGTTTGTACCAACTTCCTCCCAATGTTGCCTTGTTGTGGAGCCATGTATCGCTTAACTACCGATTTTTTGATAACCTACCCTTGCATACATGATTACATTATTATTATTATTCTTGTGGAAGGGATCACTCAAATAAGATGAAATGTCCATGCACCCCTAAAGACAGACGGATTTCAAGCGCACCTTCATTGAAATGTATTCTCTTCTACACGCATACCCACAAATATGCAAATGCAGTAACTGGTCGATATCTAGAAAGTCCAACTCTCTAACATTCAAGGTACTTCACCCTCTACTCTGTGAATTTCATGTACAATCTCGTCAAAACCCTGAGTATCCAGATATCGACAAGTAAGAGCGTTCGCGCTATGAATATTATCTCGAAAAAAATACCTGGGACACAAGCGCGCGGAACAGCTGCCGCTGCATGGTGAGAGTCTTACACGCACGGAAATGTAGGGGAAATGCGCGACGCTAAAAGATAACGCGCTACAGATTGACACGGCCGTGAGTCATAGTCGACGTGCGTCTACGCGCTAGTAAATCACTGGCGAGCGAGGTTTCTTTGTGGAGGGGAGATAAAATATACGAACCGGAAAAAAAGGAATATATCAATAGGAGCAATTAATTACTATATATTAGAAAAAGCTAACGTCTGTCTGTCTGTCTGTCTGTCTGTCTGTTTATTTTGTCCTTCTGTCCGGTCACACTTTTTTCTTATTTTCTTTATATTTCGCTTCAAAATCGATCTATCTTCTCAGAACCTTTTGCATATGATAGGTGACCAGAATTACTTTAGAACTTTACAAAATTTAAATCACCAAATCCATGGCCATGTGGTTAAAGCGCTCGACATTCAAATCCGACCGACGCAGGTTCGATCCCTACCGCCGGCAAACCTTTTGCCGCATTTTTCGCAAGTGTCAGAAACTGTTCTAACACGTTTTTGAGTATCGTGAAACACGTTTTCACCTGTTTTGCCGAGTTTTAAACTTGAAAAATCGAATTTTTCGAACTTTCTCCAAACGCATCGGTGAGTGTCGGGGATCACTTTAAAAGTGTTTTGCGATGTCAGAAACGTGTCTGAACGTGTTCTAACACGTTTTAACATGAAAAAAAACAAAAAAAAAATCGAAAAGTTCCAAAATGATTCAGAGAGCCTAGGGGGTCACAGGAAAAGTGCTTTGCGATGTCAGAAACGTGTCTGAGCGTGTTCTAACACGTTTTAACGTGAAAAATCGAAAATTTCAAAAAGTTCCAAAATGATTCAGAGAGCGTAGGAGTTCGCAGGAAAAGCGTTTTGCGTTGTCGGAAACGTGTCCGAACGTGTTCTAACGCGTTTTACGTAAAAAATCGAAAATTTCAAAAAGTTCCGAAATGATTCAGAGAGCGTAGGGGTTCGCAGGAAAAGCGTTTTGCGATGTCGGAAACGTGTCCGAAAGTGTTCTAACGCGTTTTGCATAGGGAATCACAGGAAACATCTCTGAAAGTGTTCTAAAAGTTCTGAACGCATTGTATCCGCGTTTCCGTTGTGAAAGGCTCGTGATGCAGAGAGCGTTTTTCCATCGCTCTCTGCCTCACGAGCCTTTTACACCGGAATAAGCCAGTACTCTTGGTAGCGATTAACATTCCCCAGCATACTGCGAGCTTTAATGTAGCCGGAGCCGGCTACCGAGCTCCCTGGACCGAACCTGGATAATTTCAAAATTAAGTTCGGATCTCTAAAAAATACAGATAGCTGAATGCTTTCACCAATATACTCGATCTATCTTTTGAAAAACCTGTTACAAACCTAGTTTTCCTGGCGACTGCTCTTTAGAGTTGCTTGCTGGACAAAAATAACTAGGGCGAATAATTTGTTTGCCATTTGGGAAATCTTTCCTTTCGTATTTTTACATGGAGCAGTTATTTTCCCGTTGGCTCAATGCCGCTCCGAGAGTGTTGGAGAGTTGAGACATGAGACATTGTAGATAACAATCAGATGAGATTGATATCACAGAATCCAGAGAGCTATGCACCTACAATATTGTCCCATTCCGGCACACATGTCATTTACACTAGATAAAATATTCCAATATACTGAGTTTCAAATTTTTTTTTCCTCATTAGGGGAAAAATTTATTTATGCGGTACGAAAAAGATCGCCTATATTTTCCCTTTCGAACGAGCATTCGTGCGGGAAAAGGTGACAGTGGATCGCGTGAAATCTTAATCTATCATCGTCCTCAGGAACAGGCCGAAGGTTGACGACATTATGAACGGTTCCTTTGACACTTGCACTCAGAACTGCCTGAAATTTGCCTGTTTTATTGATTGTTTTCCCTGCTTCGAACCGATGAACTAATGTTTCCTCCTGAGAACACTCTCAAATCTTCCCAATGAGTGCGGAACCGCGGCTCCTCCGTGACAGCAGTACTGCAGAAATGGGCTGCAATTTGGTAGTAGTAATTATTACAATCTTTAAATGATACGATCAAACACAATGCAAAATTGATAATTCCTGTGTTTACCAAAGGCGCGAGCGCACTTTTTTTGTATAATCTTTTCTTTTCGCAAATTAATAATTAGGATGCGAGTACCGTACTTATCATGATCCGAGCGTGACATCATCGGTTGACGCCCAAATCTACAGTAATCGAGGCAAGCTTGGCCGTGAGACCGAACGCCTCGAGATTGCGTAGACAGTGAAGAAGTGGACGAGACATGCACAGCGCGTTGCCGGTCGGAAAGGTGATGTTATACTGTAAATGCGAAAATTGATTAGTGAGATTAAACTAGAGTCTCTATTTGCACTTTGATATATCATATATGTTGTCAATTGGATCTTAAAGTATGGCCAAAAAAGTGCGAAAAACGCTGGATCTTCAAGGAGTAACAGTAAAACTACCATAAACATTGCATGGATTCGCATTTGGCCATTGCCTCTTATCTATTGAGTAAAAGCACTAAAGCCGTCATAACATCGGACTGCTACAAAATCAATCTACGCAACGTGTTGAACGTTGTCTGTCTGACTCTTGGCTGGCCTAGTGGACTAGCAATTCGTACCTCCCTTCCGCGAAATAGAAGATTCCACGGTCCCATGGTCGTTCTGCCAATCAAAATACGGTCATTGGCATTATATTCGGAGAGAGTGCTCATTAGCAGCGGCACGGTTCACATACGTGTCATTGTCGAATCGGCATGACCATCTGCGTTTTAATCAATCAATCATTTATCATGCCAAAAGTCGTTGATTGAAAATATATATAATATGTGAGAAAGGGGAAGTGAACACGAGGGGTACGATGTCACAACAGGGTGACAAAGTGAGAAAAAAAATCTAAATTCTTAAATTAAGCTATTTTAATAATACGGATAGTAATCAATAGGAATATGAACACGGCATCTCATCATAAATAAGTCTCGATTCTGTGAGATAACTATGTTGTGGGGGATACTATTCCAAGTTTTTACAATACGATTTGGAAGGAAAAGGTGAAAAAAGAAGAGGAGGAACGGTGCTTACGCAGTTGAAACATATTGTTACGTCTTGCACGGGGAGGAGCTATACAGAGAAACGAGGGCAATCCAATGTCTACATCATTATGTACAACTTTATATATGAAAGCAAGGTCAATCAAATTTCGACGATATTCTAGAGGCTCTAAACTGAGTAGTTGTAACCTATCTGGATACAATCGGTAATAACGTAACGATTTAAAAAAAGTAGATTACCCCCGCCCCCTCAGTAGGGGGTTGACTGTATGGTGATAATGATGCGAAACAATCATAGCAATAGCAGTTAGTTATTTTAATCCACTTTTACGTGAATATTAATATTGCTAGTCAGGCAGAGGGGTGGTCGAAACCGCCTTGCGCGTAGAAGACCTAGACCTTTTACCCTTGATCTTTACATCAAAATAATCTACGGAATCGATGACTAACCTCGCATCAGCTTTGTAGAGCACCTCCAATTCGGCTTGACACTTGGACGCCAGAGACGGGCTATAAAATTTTCAGAGATTCGTCCCTAATAATGTAACGTTCCGATAATATACTGCAGTAGTTGCGGCGAGAAAGTGTGTTATAAAAGTGACACCGAGGCAGAGACACAAGTTGCAATACCTGTGATACTCTGATCCACACTTTGTCTCGATGAAATGTTCTCCCAGGATTCGGCGCGCTGTTTGGAAATCACGTAAACCTGTGTAAAGAACTAACAATAAGGTATCGAAAGAACAGTTATTAAGAGACAGGATCGGTAAGACTCGACCATATCCGACCCTTCCCGGACGTGGCCCCCCAAAATGAGAGCTGGGGGCCCATACTCGGGTGGGTAGAGGCTAGAGGGTGCCCACACTGGATCTACTAGAGGGTGCCCACACTGGATTGCACAAAACACCACTTATTTCTATTTGCCGGCTCTGGCCTAGGAGAAAAATGGTTTTGAGTCGAAAAAAATCGAAAAATGAAAATTTCTCAAATTGAAAAGATAGACATTATTTTTTATTTGCGTTATGTTTGGGGTGCTGGGACATTATAAAACAACCGTTTCAATCGAAATTCTGATGGTTCCGAAACCACTTTTTTGACTCTAATTTTTGCATTTTGGGATAAAGTTTACCATTTTCCGACCTGAATCCAACCAATTCTCAGCACACCTATTAACCCGAACTACTATACATCATTTCCACGTATTGGCAGTTTCATCCTGGGCTGCCATTTTATCGAAATTAATCTTCGAAAAAGTGTTAAATGTGTGGTCTCAAACGATAATTTCATACCATAACGATTGAACCGTCCCAATTCAACTTTCATACCAACACTATATTCCAATATTCTCAGGATACTTGATTGAGAGCATTAGATAAGTAATCTAGCTTGTATCAAACGAGACGTCTTGAAAGTTCCAGAGCCATTTCCCCCAAATACCTCGTAAACTTGATCTCACATATCTCAGCTCCCCGATGAGTTACAGAGGCCTAGTGTAGCTCAAAATGTTGGAAAATATTCCCTGAAAAACTTTACTTTTGACATTGTTCAAATCTGCGTTTCGAATAAAGTAGAAAAAAAATTAGAGCAAAAAATGTTTGAAATTTTCCAATAAATTGTGCATCCTGAAAATTTCTGACAACGGCAAATTCTTATATAATCAAATTTGAGTTGCACTCATGAGGCAACAATTACCCTACAAAAATCAAATTGGTCCTGCAACTTTTGAAAAAATAATTTTTTTGAGAAAATACCATGAACCCCGGGTCATGGTGTAATAGCTCAAAAAACTTTATAATACGTATCTCCCTTTCTATTGAATTTACACAATCCTACACCAGTATACGTTATGCCTGCAATCTCAAAAGATGCATTAGTTGCGGTTGGCAGACACTATGAGAATTTTTCCATTTCGACGTTTTGGACAATGACCCGGGGTTCATGGTATTTTCTCAAAAAAATTATTTTTTCAAAAGTTGCCGGACCAATTTGATTTTTGTAGGGTAAGTGTGGCCTCATGAGTGTAACTCAAATTTGATTATATAAGAATTTTCCGTTGTCGGAAATGTTGTCGGAAGGATGCACAATTTATTGGAAAATTTTAAACATTTTTTGCTCTAATTTTTTTCTACTTTATTCGAAACGCAGATTTGAACAATGTCAAAAGTAAAGTTTTTCAGGGAATATTTTCCAACATTTTGAGCTACACTAGGCCTCTGTAACTCATCGGGGGAGCTGAGATATGTGAGATCAAGTTTACGAGGTATTTGGGGGAAATGGCTCTGGAACTTTCAAGACGTCTCGTTTGATACAGGCTAGATTACTTATCTAATGCTCTCAATCAAGTATCCTGAGAATATTGGAATATAGTGTTGGTATGAAAGTTGAATTGGGACGGTTCAATCGTTATGGTATGAAATTATCGTTTGAGACCACACATTTAACACTTTTTCGAAGATTAATTTCGATAAAATGGCCGCCCAGGATGAAACTGCCAATACGTGGAATGGATGTATAGTAGTTCGGGTTAATAGGTGTGCTGAGAATTGGTTGGATTCAGGTCGGAAAATGGTAAACTTTATCCCAAAATGCAAAAATTAGAGTCAAAAAGGTGGTTTCGGAACCATGAGAATTTCGATTGAAACGGTTGTTTTATAATGTCCCAGCACCCCAAACATAACGCAAATAAAAAATAATGTCTATCTTTTCAATTTGAGAAATTTTCATTTTTCGATTTTTTTCGACTCAAAACCATTTTTCTCCTAGGCCAGAGCCGGCAAATAGAAGTAATACATCACATGTATGACTTTGATGTGCTCGCGGGAAGAGTCATACATTTTTTTCTGTGTGCATAGTAATAAGTCATGCCTCGTTTTGGTACCGATTATGCTATATCCTAACCTTACATTCATGATAAACATTATTATTATTATTAATGATAGCTGGTAATGATTTTGTGCGATTCCACATACCTGGTGATTTTTTCCGAGTATAATTTAACAGGCACGTAGAGAAAAATGTATAAATCCAGCCCCGTCGTGCAAAAAAATAAATGTATAACAAGTAATGCATTTTTCATATATTTTCATGTATGATGGGGCTTGATTTATAAATATTTCTCTTTGAGTATCTGTGAAAAATGAATTTCTCCGCTATAATCGTTCGAACGTGATAGAAAAGGAATGCGAATTAAGTCGAATGAATGCATGCATCCAAATTTATTATGACACGTTGCGCACGTTGTGAGAGGGTACGATTCAAGGGCACCGTGATTGTTCGGAACTTGTCCGGGCCTTCTCAAGTATATTGATTTGTCTTGGTCATAATCGACTCGTTAGCGTAGACATTCCGAGTCTCGAAACCTCCTCCAATGAATGTGGACCTGAAAATAATGTATTATAATATTATATTTCCTTTAAAAAAGACTTACGTTTGACATGAACCGTCGGCGAGTTGGCGGTAGCAACAAATGTGCGTCCATAGGTAAAATAGTCCCGCGAACAGTCCGAAAATGATGGCTATTATAAGGGACCTGCAAAGAGGATTACATTTTTTTTTCAATTTAACTTTTTTTCTCATCTTTATTCGACATTCATTTCCCTCACAGGAATCCTGAATGCTTGATTCAATCGCTTTTCGGCCTAACAAAAATCTCCCTCTACACCATTTTCACAAAATAGGAAAATTTTTTAAAAATGTTTGGAACTACGTCACAAGGCTACAAGATGTGCATATTGCACACTATGCTACATTTTAACTAACAATAAGTGATAAAACATTATTTTTTAGGGGAACGTGATACCATACTCACACAATTGCGAAGCCGTCGCTGGTGGCAAACATTACTGATACGGCCAGGTACGTGTTGAAGCCCAAGTTGCTGACTATGTTAATGGACTGAAATAGTGATAAATTATCATTTTTAAAACTTGCCCCATTAATTATTCTCTCGACGATGCACGGATCACATCAGCTCGATTAGTCATCCAAATTTTATACTTTCTTATTCACTATCGATTTGCACACTTCCGACACCATTTTATCAAAATTGCGAAGATGGGTTTGTTCTCTTTCATCACCTATGCAGACAGCGATCGAGTCGTATTTCTTTTCTAGCGTGAACATAAAAAACTAACCTGCATGACCAAAATCGGAATCATAAGCGCCGGTTTCTGTTTCGCGCACGCAACGAAAACGAGAACTGCCGCAACGATTTCCACCATCGCAAGGATCGTCTGTAATCGTATTACAAATTTTAAATGATACGCTCATGAAATGGGCTACTTTTGTATGTACTCTCTTTCTATACCTCGGCATAGGAAAAATTTTTGGCTTCTATTAGTTAAAAAGTTAGACGAACCTGAACCAAACTGGCTACCCAGATGGCGCCGATAAAGCCAACGATAGCTGAAATACCATTGACGACAATTGCCAGAACTGCAACAACTCGAGACGCAACCTGGAATTAGTGATCGATTGATTATTGATTTTTTTGTGTCTGTGTCATTTTTACTATTGCAGTTTGTCGTATGAGCAGTGTTGTTTGCCTGTATATTACAAATGTGTTGAGATAGAAAATATGTTGACACGAAAATAAATAAATAATGAGCTGTCGATAATTAGATCTCCTCACATTATTTATGAAAACATTATTATTGTGAAAACAAATAAATATGAAACAAAAAAGGATAATACCGTGGCGCTGCAGCAGCAGATGCGAGGCGTGAAGAAGGACATAACGAATGAAATAGATGAATGAATCGGAAACTGAGTATTATATAGGACTCAGCCTTATTGCGAAAGCGCGCCTCACCTTCTTGTCAGAAAATGCTCACAATGCTTTCTCAACACTCCGCCCCTTTGTGGATCTCTTTCAAAAAGGACGGTGTTTCGAAAATACCGCACCTACCTATGAGTCATATCAAATAGTCGAAATAATGTGTCTAAAAAGGAATTCTCACGAACCGCGGAGAATGTAATGTTCTCGTGTTAATCATCATTCTAAATGTGTGCGGTGTACCAACGTCACAAGCGTCTAATTAGTATAAAAATAACACTACCACCATTAAGGTTAAAATGACACGTTTACGAAATGAACCGGTGCGTGTACTCCATTTACGTACCTCGACGTGTTTCTTGCGTTATCATCCTCTCTCGCTTCCGTATCTCTTGTTGGGGAGTGGAATGGTTTATTTTTTTGACGAGTGTTTGAGAATTTATAATGCATTCCACCGTCCTCGGCAACATCCGTCCTGTGTTAGCTCTCTCAAATAAGCCCAATTTATGTTTTCATAATGCTCGCGCCACTGATCTTTCGATCGAGACACATCAAGTCCAAGCTGTTGCATGGAATTGCGCGATTAAGGGAAACGCACGGAAATGTAGGGAAATGCGCGACGCTAAAAGATAACGCGCTACAGATTGACACGGCGTGAGTCATAGTCGACGTGCGTCTACGCGCTAGTATATCACGGGCGAGCGAGGTTTTCTTTGGGGGGGCATAGCATTGCACGGTCGACTAATTGGGAAGTGACCACCAACTTTTTTTTGGTGGTCACTTCCCACCCATGACCCGGGGTTCATGGTCAAAATCGGCCCGGGGGGGAGATAAAATATACGAACAGGAAAGAATCGAATGTATCAATGGGAGCAATTGATGAAATTGGCCGATACCAGCATACATCGTCACTCATCACATGATGTAAAACGTGCAGAACGCAATTGGACCAATAGTGCATGAAAGTTAGTCCTTCTCGATTAAACGTGTTATCTCACTCCAAAACACTTTCTTGAGAGTTTACGGAAAGTGATGCCCCATCGGGTACAATCGTATATGGATTGCACAATTGCTTGACATAGAAATGCATTTGTTTGATCATGAACAGATGAAAATATTGTGCAATCGCAAACAACGATACTTTCAAACCATACTCTCAATAATCCAAAACCCCTCTCAATAATCCAAAAGATAATTTCAAAATGAAGTTCAGAATCTCTAAAAAATTACAGATAGCAATGACTATTCGCAATGACTATTTTCAATTTCCGCTATCTCTCTGTCCTTCTGAAAAAACTCTCATGTGACAGGAATCGCGAGAGACTCGAGCTCATCGGCCATGGCCGGGACATAGAAATTTATGATTTTTTAATTGGCTGAAACTTTAGCACAAGGTACTGCCAACCTCCTTCTATCGAATAGCGTTTTCAGAATTTTTAAAAAAAATTTCGTTTTCGCGTGAAACACAAATCAACCTGCTGAGTCGGGAACTTTTTCGAGAAATAGCAAAGTTTGAAAAATCATAAATATCTTCAAAGTGAAGTTATAAATCCGCGGTTTGGATCGTTAGATAGACAAATGACTCGGCTTGTTTACCAACCGCTCAAAGTCATTCCTGGTTGATCTGCCGATGCGGGGTGGTCGCTTTTGCAAAAGTTGAGCTAATTTTCTTAAAAGTCAAAAGCACTGGTTCACTCCAAGAGATGTTCTGGCGAACATTGTTGGTACTAACTATATTGTAAACATGAGCGGAATCAGGCCATGCATTGTAAAGATACTCGTATTTCTGTCAGGTCGGTCAAATATAATTAATGGACGCGAACATCAATGCTGGCCCATTTGTGGCGAAAACTATCGCAAACTATTCAAAAACAATATTTATGTTCTTTGTGGCATTTTTTATTGATTGATTATTCGAGTAGAAAATTTGAAAAAAATCAGTGTCGATTTTTGGATTTTCGGTATTTCGATTATTTCGAAGTCTATATGTTTCTTATTAGGTTTCATATTATTAGTTGTGAACGTTAGTGCAAGATGTTTCTGTAATTCCTTCAGCAAATATATTTTGCCCACTTAATCTGCACCTAAAATGCGAAATTTGTCTTCCACTATTAGAACACGTTCAATTCCTTCCATACTTCATCATGGAATTCCTCATTATAGGTAGACCAATTTCCTTTTTGAATGTGAACTGCTATTCGTTCGTAGAAAAGAGTTACAGAGCCTAGAAAAATCGATTATAATGCGAAAAGCGCGTGCTCTAGCTTCTCTAGCACTCTCTCAATTCCCCACGCTCTCTCGTCTGGGTTCGGACCCCGAGCTGGGCAGAAATCTTTTGCCAGTACTCCTCTGATTCATCTCCAGGATTTGTGAGCAGAATTTCGTGATTTCGATAACGCAGAAGCTTTGCAAAAGATTTCTGCCCAGCTCGGGTCCGAACCCAGGCGAGAGAGCGTGGGGAATTGAGAGAGTGCTAGAGAAGCTAGAGCACGCGCTTTTCGCATTATAATCGATTTTCTAGGCTCTGTAACTCTTTTCTACGAACAGATAGCAGTTCACTTTCAAAAAGGAATTTGGTCTACCTATAATGAGGAATGCCATGATGAAGTATGGAAGGAATTGAACCTGTTTTAATAGTGGAAGACAAATTTCGCATTTTAGGTGTATATTCAGTGGTCAAAATATATTTGCTAAAGGAATTACAGAAACATCTTGCACCAGCGTTCATAACTAATAATATGAAACCTAATAAGAAACAAATAGACTTCGACATAATCGAAATATCGCGATTCCTATCTATCTATCGCGATTCCTCTCATGTAATCATTTGGGAGTTTTGAAACAAAACGCCTCCGGCGTAATGTTTTAACACTAATATCATGCAACGAAGATTTATTTTATAGTTCTAGCAACAGCCATCACATCAAGAGTGAATCCCAAACTTAATGCGGAAATATCGGAAACATATCGGAAGTGATTAGTGAAGGAGAGAATGGAGGAGAACATGGACATGGAGAAAAGGATGATGAAGAAGATGAGACGTTGTTGGATAAAGTAAACGAGTCCAAAATCATGTTTTATGTAGTGAAAGAGAGTTCTGATGAGATTTTACTGCCACAACAAATCATTCTTAAAGTTACCGGGAATCCACATTTTTGGTGTCTGATCAAAATTGCCGTAAAAGAAAAAATTGCCGTAATAGACAATTGCCGTAAAAGAAAGGCTGTCGAAGCAAAAAATGTCAAAAATCGATAATTAGGCCGTGACACAGCTCCAAATGTCCGAAAATAGAGCACTGAACATCAGGAAAGTTCGCGCAAATTCAAATGTGAATATTTCATCATGTTGTCTTATTGCGCTCCAGCCTTTTTTCGCTTCTTTTTTTGCATACTTCAATGCCTCATTATTTATTGAAATTTATTGTAGTATTAGAATTTATATAACGAAAACATCGAATGAGAAAAAGAGCTTTCAAAAAAGACCGCGACGCGACACGCGACGCTCGCCATTGATCATCAGGGAATACCGCGAATTCAAAATTATTCCGTGGATTCCCGGTAACTTTAATTGTCATTTCTCACCGCACGGGTGGGGTTGGATGAGTGGAATGACGCGAAATGAGGGTTTCCTCTCTATTAGAAATTATCAGTTTTTCATGCATAACACTACCGTTCCCCCGGAACCTGCCCAAATAATAGACGAATTGGATAGAGGTGACCTGTATCCATAACATATCAAAAATCCAGCTATGTTTTTTGCTTGGTTTTCGAGAAACACGAGGTCAAAAGTTCATGAAATATGTAAATTTTGGAAAATGTAAAATTGAGCGACACTGTCAGTCAGTCTATTAGAAATTGTCAGTCGCATCTTGGCGATCATTTTTCACTATCTATGTGAATGATTATCTTTAGTTTGACATAAATGGCGTTAAAAATACTGGAAAATAGCTCAACTTTGATAGGCTGTAATTATGCAAATGAGTTCAATCAGAACATGACACTATCAGAAACCGATAGTCCATCCATAGTGCTATCGGAAACTGTCAAAAACACAAAGTGCATTTTTAACCTGTACCGAAAAATATGGGAATCGTGCGATCCTTACGCGAACGCACTGATATACACTTAGAGTCTGCAACAAATGAATCATTCTCAGCATTATCGAATTTCAAAGCATAATATTTATTGCACGAGAACATTCATTTCTCATAAAAAATCGAAAAATTCTCATAAATAATAAATGAGGTTAATAGATGAGGTTTGAAAATCCTTTTCATTCCAGTAGAGCAGTGTCATGTGATTTTTTTTTAAATTTTTGAAGAAATGCCGATAGTCCGAAGCGATTCTGCTGCTCAGAGCGGTTTCCCTGCAAAATATAAACAATGTAGATTATGCCCAAAGATATATTTATTATTATTCGTGGTTTATTGATATATTTCTCGTTCACCTCTGTGTCCGTTCTCGTTCCCCAATAGCCAGTGCTGTAGCTCCAGCAACAGTACATACGCAGCAGCAGCAACTGGCCGCGAGAAGCGCAAATAACATGATGAAATTGACTGTAATCGACGGAATTCAAGTGAATCGATTCAATTCAATTCAATTTATCTCATTTACACTTTTATCTATTACATGTGAAAGATCAGCTAGGCATCGGGGTGTGTAACTGTGTTGTGAGCTAAGAGAGCTAAAGAAGTAGCTCAATGTAATGGGAAAGAATATTACATATTTTTGATGAAAGTTAAAAACTGGATACTGGCAGGTCAAAAAAATAATCAGGAAGTTTATCGATCGATAGTATTCGGGTGTCAAAGACCCACCATAGGAGACCATGTACGTCCAGTAGTCGCAGTATCGAGGACTGGCAGTCTCATATCCGGGATTGGCTCCGAAAGTCCAAACCATCCCAAAAATTAACCTGTAGTTACATAACACTCACGAACAAATAAGTTAAAATATTTAGAAGCGAAAAAAGCAATCAATAATCACTAACCACACTAGTCCGAACAGTCCTGAGATGACAAAGAACACAGATATGGCTATCGGTAGCTCGTATTTATAAGGCTTCTACAAGGTGTTTAGTGCTCACATTGTCAAAAGAAGATATTATTATGTGTGAATACGCATGGTTTATAGAGCGGTGCAACGAACCGCCTGCATAGTTCTCCAGTCGACATAGTATTTCAAAGCCGAGTTGAGGATTGCTAGAGCACCAGTGACGATTAGGTATCTGACAACAGCCTCGTTCAATAACCACTAAAGTGAGCGCAAATTTGATAGGGGAACGGTTCTCCAACCTCCTCAATCTTCATTTGCGCGCACCGAAATATCCCTGTCACCGTAACGAGAGAAAGAGAGTGTGTGTGCACCCAGAATGCATACACTTACTATTGTGTGTATTCTATACTGAGATATGGCATCTAGTGAATGATACACTTACAAAACTCTCGTTTTCGCACAATCTCTCGACGCGCGAATACACTCACTATTGAGTGTATTAAACACTAGGTGTCAGTGTACTCATTCTCTGTGCATATGTGGAATGTGGAGGTTGGAAACCCGTCTTCAAAGAAACGAATCCTTGGAGAACCGTTCTCCTCACAAATTTGTTATCTGTGCTCAGATGTAGCATTACTCACATGGGAATCATTGGCTGCACAGGGCAGTTATCGACATTGACTGCGCCGATGACTATGAATATAATGGCGAAGACATTTGAGATCACCAGGCATACTGTAGATTATATGGTAGGACCGATATTAAATTGATGTAGGGGCTTACCCAGCCCGCTGACAAGGGCAGCGCATCTGTCAAGCAAGCTTGACGGGTGACGAGATATCGCGGGACCTGAAGTTGAATCATTCAGGAGAAAGTATTTATCTGGCGCTAAATTTCTCCACTAATCTGGCCGTCACTATTGATGATTCGACTGTCCAAATAACGCGTCGATTACACTCACTCTGTACTCCTGGATCCGCAGTTGGGACTCGAATCGGTGTGCCCGACATCTGCAACAGGCATATTAGACATTATACATTAGACATTATTTATCCTGACATCAAGGCAAAGGCCTGCAGTAGCGAAGCGGGGACAGGCAAGAACGCTCTAGTTTAATTGTAATTATATAACAGACACTTTCTGACAGGATCTAAATAGGTCCGTACTAGCGAGTAAAACGCCCATGCTGAAAAGCTGCCCTGAGGGTAAACTTCGTGCGTAGAATCCGAAAATCGACGTTTCAATGAGCTCCGCTCAAACCCGGCTGAGATATATTTCAAAATTTATGAAAAATTCAAATTTTCAATTTTTACGGCAAGTCAAATATTTCGAACTTTTTTCAACAAAAAAAAAATTCTACCACGGCGACACTCTTTTATTACAGCTTCGAAATCTGCATACAAAACTGGTTTAGAAATATTTTTCGCGCTAAGTATTTCGGGGCGGAACCGTTTAGACAAAAAGTAAACCCATATTTTTGGTATTTCATGGAAAAAAATTGATGATAATTTCATTGTTTCGAACAATTCCTTTTCTGTTATAGTGCTCTATCACACTCACACGAGAGATATCAACAGTTTCCAGGTATGCAGGTTACCAATAAAAATGATAAATGAGTTTTAAATAGAACAAAAAATATTACGAAGAATTCTTGCTTTTCACCATTTAGCTGCATATTTTGGTAAGAACAACGCTCGCATTCCATCTCAAAAGCTGTAAATATGCTATATATCAATAAAATAATAAATGAATTGTATAAACTTGGTATCCTGAGGAAATTTTTTTGAAAATATAAAAACAAAAAAAATTAAGAAATTTCGAAATTCGTTTTTTTTAAATAAAATAATTATTTTTTTGAATTTTTCGACTAAATTATCTTGGAAATAATTTATTATTTATTTAGATATCGAAAAAACTTAGTAATCATTAAAAGCAGACGAACCATATATATTCTCCTTTGCGTTATACACGATGAATGGGAAAAAGCTGAATGTAACTGTTAATGATGCCTAACGTGTGGAGAGACAGAGGGGAGAGGAGAGAGAGCTAAGCGTTTCTTGACGATGAGTCAGCAAGGGCAATTGCCACGTTTAAATACACTCACTCACACGGCGCCATCCCCGCGTTGATAGCGACAAGATATCTCCAAGGTTGATAAGGCGCCTTGAGAATCCATGCGTTGATGTGACGTGAGATTGGAACCTTTATTGACCCTTTATAGAGCTTGCTTCTAAGTTCCTTAACGAAAGCAGTGACATCCATCTAGTAATACTAATCATCTCATAATGACTCGTCCGATATTTGATATGGATTATGGGTTTCGTGTATTTTTTTGAAATTTTTAATTTGCATATTGCCACAATATCCTTCGTTACGCCCAGTCCGCAAAACTGGCCCTCTAATGATCATTGACCGTTTGATGGGTGAATGTTCCGATGAGGATTATGATATTTTACGTGACACAGTCTGCGCACAGAAGATTATGTGCAGATAAGTATTTGAGAATGACGGAGTTTCATCCGTTGAAGTGAAGTTGATAACAATACGATAGCATAGAAACAATTTTTTTATTACAAATTCACAACGAAATATCAAAGTTCCGAAGAAAAACAGTATAAACGATGGTCGAGATTGCATGCAAAAACGAGAGAGTCAGACAGTTACCACACCGCAGGTAATTTTTGAAGTGGACATATAAAATTGTAATATGGAAGATCCGAAATTCTTTTTTTTTTCTTTATCCAGCCCAAATTTTGGGACTGTTTTATGAAAAGAAGACCGATCCCGACGCTCAGTTAAGGTTAAAGAAGGAGTGTCAGCTAAATATCTTGGCACGATTATTCTGAGGGAGGAATGAGGAATACTGTAAGAACAATGGTCCGACTTCTGCGATGGGGCACGCCGCCTAGGCTAATGCGAGTATGCAGATGGGCAGAAATTAGCGAGTGTGCTAATCCTCTCTCCCCTCCCTCCTCCCCCCAGCGCGGGAGAAAGCGCACGCAAATTCGACAAAAGAGAAAGCATGTTGACCAACAGATCGCGCACGCCCTTTAATCGCGCACGCGTGCGCGGCACTTGAACCTGATTTCCCGGTTATAAACAGATAGCGTTTTGCAGACATTATCCATTCACGGGCAATATCGTTCAGGATGTCCATGACGCGCCTCAGCGTAACATGAACCTAAGCAGTTTATGCCTAAGCAGACTAAGCCTCAAATGTGTCTCAACACTCCCCTTACTATTAATTCTAGGTATTCCAGCCATTTCGCGATCATTTCTTCTTAATTCTTCTCATTTTTTCTCAATTTCAATATGTTTCGATATCTCGAAATCAATTATCGCCCGATAATTTCTCATTCGAGAGCATTTCTCTAAGTTTCGAGAAAAAGAGCGGTCATTTTTCTCACGCGGCCAACCCTAGATACAAGTTTACGACCTGCGAAATTGCAGCCTTGCTGCAGCCAATAAATCGATATCAGTATCATAATGGTTGATAGATTTGATACATCATGCCAAAGTTTCAGATTGATCGCTTTTTCTGTTCCAAAGAAACAGCCGGTTGAAAAAGTTACCAATGACTTATTCGCACTACTGTATACTTGTTCGCCATTTAAATTGTAAAAATAGGATCTGAGAAGAAGGTAGTTACTCTACAACCATTTTAATTAGATTATTCATC
This sequence comes from Pristionchus fissidentatus, assembly GCA_036245785.1. Taxonomy (NCBI): domain Eukaryota; kingdom Metazoa; phylum Nematoda; class Chromadorea; order Rhabditida; family Neodiplogasteridae; genus Pristionchus; species Pristionchus fissidentatus. The sequence continues at coordinate 19,281 of BTSY01000162.1, forward strand.
CTGAAATGAGACACAGCGAATGTGAAAAGCGGGAAAAAGTATCTTCCATGGTTATGGCTTACTGCTGTTAGTGGGTAATGACTCTTGAATTGTGGGCATGGGATTCCTCCTACACAGAGAACTGATTGAAAGTGTCTTTGAAACTTAGCAATTGTTGTATTGTTTTTTTGAGCAATTTTTTTTCTAATTTTTGAGCAATAAGCTGCGCGTATTAATATGTTCTGAAACTAAGTGACAGTGTGAGTGTACTCACAGCGTGTCAGACAGGTGAGAATGCCCAATTAGCATGGCGGTGAAATTAGTGAATCTAATCCCAGACATTTCTGGTGTGGGGACCGGTCGAAATGAGAGCGATTTTCGAAGAAATTAATTCATAATATGCAAATGAGTTCAAAAATGAAAAATCTAAACTGGTCAAGGTCATGCATTGGGCATGTTATGTAAATTTTCCACATCACTATCTCTCCATGGAGGAGATAGCTTTTGAAATTTTCAAAAGCTATCTCCTCCTCGACAAGAAAAACTATAACCATTACGTAATGTTACAGACCGGTTGAAGCAAGCAGATCAGGACTGCAATAAATAGATTTCTCCACGATTTTCTCTCGAAATTTGTGAAACTCAATTCAATTCAATTATTTATTCCGGATATTAGCTTCGTATCAGGTATTTAGTCAGGGATCTACTGAACCACCTTGTTGCCGGTGACCCCGTCCCTGGAGCTCTGGTCGAAGCTGTCGTCTCCCTTCTTCACAAGAAGGGCGATTCCTCCAACATTGGCAACTTCCGCCCCATCTCACTACTGACAGTCACCCTGAAGAGCATTACCCGTGTCATCCTAAAGCGAGCCGAGACGTCTCTCGATGAGTCGGAGTCACTCACCCAGACCGGTTTCAGGAAAGGGTTCCGTACTCTCGACAATCTGCACGCCATTAAGCAGCTCGCTGAAAGGATTCACGAATATGGTATCCCTCTCTACCTCGGATGCGTCGACTTCAAGAAGGCCTTCGACTCGCGTGGAATTGAATGCAGTGTGGCAAGCACTCTGCACGTTTGGAGTCCATCCCACCCTCGTCGATCTCTTACGTCGCCTCTACGAGTCCTCTTCCACCCTAATCCGAGTGAACGAGGGACCTGGTCCCAGTGTGCGTGAAGAGAGGAGTCCGCCAGGGAGACACACTTTCTCCCCGTCTCTTCAACGCGGTACTGAGAAGCGCGATGGACGACATCGATTGGGAGACCTGCGGAATCCGGATCGACGGACGCCATCTTAGTCATCTGGAGTACGCGGACGACGTCGCCCCTTGTCGCCAAGTCTCGACCGGAACTGGAGAAGATGCTGCGAAAGCTCATGGAAGCGTGTGCACGAGTCGGTCTTGAAGTCAATGCCTCCAAAACGGTTCTCCTTACATCCTGTAGCACGACTCGCGCACCCATTACCATCGACGGTCAAGTATTCAAGTTCGTTGAGTTTACCACATAACTTGGCGGGAGGAATTTCCCTTCCCCTGGACCCCTCCGTAGAAGTGGAATACAGGATTCGTCTGGTTGGGCTGCCTGGAGCAAACTCCCACCACCTGCTGGCGTCACGCATTCTTCCCATGAAGACTAAGAGGAGGCTCTTCGACAGCTGCATCTTGCCTACCGTACTCTATGGTAGCGAGGTGTGGGCTTTGAGATCGAGTGACAAAGAGCGCCTCGATGTCACCCTGAGGAAGATGGAACGTCGGATGATTGGAGTCACCCTTCTGGATCGAATGAGGAATGAACGATTACGAGAAATCACCCAAATTCGAGACTGGAATAAGGAGGCACTTAAACGGAAAGCGAAATGGGCCTTGAAGATAAGGCGAATGGAAATCAACCATTGGACGCGGGCAACTACGATGTGGACCCCCTACAACTGGAAAACGCCCCCAAGGCCACCCCAATACCCGATGGAGAGATGACCTGAAACGAGCAATCGGGCCCCAATGGTGGAATGCAACTAACGAAGAATTCCGGCCCATCCTCATCTGAGCACTATTGCCTGACATGATAAATAATTGAATAGGTATTTAGTTGATTGTTGGTAGAACCCGTCGTCTCCAAACGATTCGGTTGATGGCGGGGCAACCGGATAATAAGCACGGTTGACGGTTTATTATCCGAATTTATTATGACACATTGCGCAGTGGTAATAATAATAATATTTATGCGAGTCACGAGGAAACGCGGTACAATAACATAAATTAAAAGAAAGGCACGAATCATTATTGGACAACAACTGCAAAAGTAAGAGGGCACTCAGGAAAACTGCTCAATTTTCCGGATTTTGAGTATAGCCTTGCCGCTCTGAGAGAGAAACTATTATGATTGTAGTTAGAGGTTGAAGAGGCGTTTGCGAAATTGATTCCATTCCTAGTAAAGTAATAGCAAAAGTGAGGCGGTTTCTTTTTAGATATTTTGTATTTGCCTATGAGAAGATTTCTGGCCTACTTCAAATCAATTTCCTCCCTGCGCTTCTCTAAGGAGAAGAAGAGAGAGAGAAGAGAGGATGCGATTCCAGGACCCGGTGATTGTTCGGAACTGGTCCACGTCTTCTCGTGTACTTAGTAGAATTTGAAATTCGGGTAAATAATTGGATTAGCTCTCTTCATTTCACACGCTCTCTCGGCCGGTCGATAGGTGAGAGAGAGAGAGTGTGAAATGAAGAGAGCTAATCCAATTATTTACCCGAATTTCACTCTAGTACTTAGATTCATTCAAACGCCTTGACCATATTCGGACCGTTAGCGTAGACATTCTGAGGCTCGAGACCTCCTCCAATGAAAGTCGGCCTGAGAAATGCGCAATTAGATTAATATTTAAATCGCATTTCGCCATACGTTTTGCATGTTGCGTCGACGAGTTGTAGCAGCAAACATGCGTCCACAGATAAAATACACATCATTCCACAGGCCGTTCAACCTTACAGAAAGGGCTTTGGAGTGAGAGAGCGTGTGAAATCGAGAGGGACTCTCTCACTTTTGCACACTCTCTCACCCTAACCCTGTTCTGTAGGTTTGAAATCATGTGAATAGACCCGCGAACAGCCCGAATAGTATAAAGGACCTGCAAAGACATTTTTTTCTTCGATTTAACTTTTCTTTTTTTTCACCTTTATTCGACATTCACAGGTAATCCTGAACACTTGATTCCACCGCTTTTTTCGTCCTCCCTCCGACTATGTTAACGGACTGAAAGAGAAAAATAATATCAATTTGCCATATCGCTCCACTAATTGATCTCGGGAAGAGATGCACGGATCACATCAGCACGATTAGTCTTCCAAAATGTATACTTTCATGTTCAGTAGCGATTTTCACACTTACATTTTATCAAAATGTGCGAAAATGTGGGAATTGCGAAGATGGGCTAGCTCTCTTTCATCACCTATGCAAACAGCGACCGAGTCATCTTTCTTTTCTAGCGTCGGGAGAAAGTACACATAAGGTAAAACTGACCTGCATGACCAACATCGGAGTCATTAGCGCCGGTTTCTGTTTCGCGCACGCAACGAAAACGAGAACTGCCGCAACGATTTCCACCATCGCAAGGATAGTCCTGTAATACATTTATTACCTTAATTACCATGCAAAAATTATGTAAAGGATCATACATTAATAACTACCAGTGAAATATAATTTATATCATTTGAAAGTATTTCATTACTCGGTAAACAGCCACATATCTATGGACTCTAATAAGTGTTTGCGTTGCTTAGATGAATGAAGTGTGCGGTGTGTCAACATCGCAATGGTTTCAATCCTAAACCCCCTTTTTATTCAAATCGAAACACATCAAGTCCAAGCTGTTGCATGGAATTGCGCGATTAAGGGAAACGCACGGAAAAATGTAGGGAAATGCGCGACGCTAAAAGATAACGCGCTACAGATTGACACGGCGTGAGTCATAGTCGACGTGAGTCTACGCGCTAGTAAATCATGAGCGAGCGAGAGTTTTTTTGGGGTAGATAAAATATACGATCCGGAAGTAATCGAATGTATCAATGGGAGCAATTAATGAATTTTGCTAATGCCACCCCCTTAATTACATTAATTACAGTCACCGCCACTCTTCAGATCATTTTAGCAGAAAACTGGTCAGGAGCGATAGCGCATGAAAGTTAGTGCTTTCTCGATTAAACGCTTTATCTCACTCCTTAAAACTTTCTGTAGAGTTTACAGAGATTGAAGCGCTATCGGGTACAATCGCATTCCGATTGCACAATCGTTTGACAGAGAAATGAATTTGTTTGAGCATGAATAGGAAAGAATAATGTAAAATCGCTTGAGAAAGAAATACCATACTGCATAATCCAAGAGTTGCGATATGTTTTTTTTTTAAAAATACGTGGGGCGAACTTTTCCTCTGAGTTACTTGCTAAAACAAAGAAAAAAAAACCGGAGCGAATGTTTTTTTGCCTTCTGGGAAATCTTTTCTTTCGTATTTTTACATGGAGCCGTTTTTTTCCGCTAGCTCAAAGCCTATGTGAACATGTGACCACTCCGAGAGTGTTGGAGAACTGACAACAGTAGCCATTGCAGATAACAATCAGTAGAGATGACGATCGGAAAATTCTGAGACCAATGCGCCTACAATATTGTCCAATCCCGTCACACACGATCTCCCCGATTTCCATTAATTAAAATATTTCAATTTTCGGAGTATTAAATTGTTTTCTATATTATGGGTGGGGAATTTAAGTATGCGGTACGAAAAATATTGCAAATGTGTTCCTGTCCCGTCACACTCGCGTAATCCTGCCTTTTCCACTCAATCAATCAATCGATTCATCCTATCAGGCTGTGATCGCTCAGATGATTGATCCGAAAAAGGACGGAATCGCACACCCAAAACGGCTTCCGGGAAAGGTGCATCATCCTCAGACCCCTGCATGCCATCAAGCAGGTGGTAGAAAGTACCATGAATACGGTATTCCACCCCTCAAATCTTCCAATATTCGGAGTATTAAATAGTTTTACACATTTTGAAGAGGACATTTATTTATGTGGTACGAAAAAGATCGCCTATATTTTCCATTTCGAACGAACATTCGTGCGGGAAAAGGTGACAGTGGATCGCGTGAAATCTTAGTATATCGTCGTCCTCGGGGACAGGCCGAAGGTTAACGACATTAGGAACGGTTCCTTTGACACTTGCACTCAGAACTGCCTGAAATTTGCATGTTTTATTGATTTTTTCTTCTTCTCCGAACCGATGAACTAATATTTGTTCCTGTGAACACCCTCAGATCTTCCCAATGAGTGCGGAATCGCGGCTCCTCCGTGACGGGAGTATTGCAGAAATGGGCTGCAATTTGGTAGTGGCAATTATTACAATCTTTAAATGATACAATCAAACAAAATGCAAAATTGATAATTCCTGTGTTTACCAAAGGCGCGAGCGCACTTTTTTTGCATAATCTTTTCTTTTCGCAAATTAATAATTAGGATGCGAGTACCGTACTTATCATGAATCCGAGCGTGACATCATCGTTGACGCCCAAATCTACAGTAATCGAGGCAAGCTTGGCCGTGAGACCGAACGCCTCGAGATTGCGTAGACAGTGAAGAAGTGGACGAGACATGCACAGCGCATTGCCGGTCGGAAAGGTGATGTTATACTGTAAATGCGAAAATTGATTAGTGAGATTAAACTAGAGTCTCTATTTGCACTTTGATATATCATATATGTTGTCTATTGGATCTTAAAGTATGGCCAAAAAAGTGCGAAAACGCTGGATCTTCAAGGAGTAACAGTAAACTACCATAAACATTGCATGGATTCGCATTTGGCCCATTGCCTCTTATCTATTTAGTAAAAGCACTAAAGCCGTCATAACATCGGACTGCTACAAAATCAATCTACGCAACGTGTTGAAACGTTGTCTGTCTGACTCTTGGCTGGCCTAGTGGACTAGCAATTCGTACCTCCCTTCCGCGAAATAGAAGATTCCACGGTCCCATGGTCGTTCTGCCAATCAAAATTCGTTCTTCGGAATTGAATTCGGCGAGAGTCCTCATTAGCAGCGGCACGTTCACATAAGTATCATCGTCGAATCGCCATGACCATCTGCGTTTTAATAACGTAACGATTTTAAAAAAAGATTACCCCCCCCCCCTCAGTAGGGGGGTTGACTGTAATGGTGAAAATGATGATGTAATAAGGTGATAATGATGCGAAACAATCATATCAATAGCAGTTTAATCCACTTTTACGTGGAGTATTTAGAAGGCTTGCGAATATTAATATTGCTAGTCAGGCAGAGGGGTGGTCGAAACCGCCTTGCGCGTAGAAGACCTAGACCTTTTACACTTTACCTTTACCTCAAAATAATCTACGGAATCGATGACTAACCTCGCATCAGCTTTGTAGAGCATGTCCAATTCGGCTTTACACTTGCACGCCAGAGACGGGCTATACAATTTTCAGAGATTCGTCCCTAATAACTAGCGGGGTTGTATTGAGGTTAAATGCACTACGCTCTATGCGTGCACTACGCTCTATACGTACACTACGCTCTATGCATAGTTCTGGGTGCGGGTTCGGTCCAGGGGGAGTTCGATAGGTGGCTCCAGGTACGGTCCAGGGGGAGTTCGATAGGTGGCTCCAGGTACGGTCCAGGGGGAGTTCGATAGGTGGCTCCAGGTACGGTCCAGGGGGCGCCCTGTAGCCGGCTCCAGGTTCGGTCCAAGGGGAGCTCGGAGGCCGGCTCCGGGCTACGTTAAAGCTCGCAGTATGCTAGGGAATGCTAATCGCTGCCAAGAGTACTGGCTTATTCCGTTGTGAAAGGCTCGTGAGGCTGAGAGCGATCGAAAAAAGTTGCCACTACGCCACTTCGTGGCTCCGTGGCAACTTTTTTCGATCGCTCACTGCCTCACGAGCCTTTGCCTCACGAGCCTTTCACAACGGAAACGCAGGATACAGTTCGTTCAGAACTTTTAGAACACTTTCAGAGATGTTCCCTACGCTCTCTGAATCTTTTTGGAACTTTTCAAAATTTTCAATTTTTCACGTAAAAACATGTTAGAACACGTTCTGACACGTTTCTGACATCGCAAAACACTTTTCCTGTGATCCCCTACGCTCTGTGAATCATTTTGAAACTTTTCGAAAATTTCGAATTTCCACGTTAAAACGTGTTAGAACACGTTCTGACACGTTTCTGACATCGCAAAACACTTTTGTAGTGATCCCCTACGCTTTCTGAATCATTTTGGAACTTTTTC
>BTSY01000163.1:0-26514 GCA_036245785.1 Pristionchus fissidentatus
CCCATAGAATATCACCCACACCATAGGTATTCTGAGAGATGCTACTTACTGCTTTACAATACAATTCAAGGTTGTCTGTTTCCTCCGTAACTATGGTCGTATCACCTCACGACTGTTTCCAACAACAACAAACAAATTAAAAATCTACAATAAGGAGGATAATAAAAAATCTGAAGGGACTAAATGGTAAGCGAGCAGAATTTTATGAAGATTCCAAGGAATATTTATGAAAATTCAGATTTTGCGATTCAACAAAAAAATTCTAAGAACAATTTTTTTTAGGACGGATTCTGATTCAAAACTTTTACCCTTCGAGATTGAACATTCGAAAAATCGATGAGGGCTAATTTTCAGGACAGTGAAGTTGCAAATCCCGATGAAAGAAACAAAGGTCGGAAAAATCGAGAAAAATGTTTTCTTCCACAATGTTGCTATACACTGCGTATCATGATTGCACAAAATTAATTTAGTTTGAATAGATTTCAAAATGATCTAAACATGCTGAATTACCATAAATCAACTTCCTCATCAACAGTTCAGATGAGTATATAATAGCAATATCCAAACAACGTGGAAATGATATATGACCTATGTTTACAAAACCATCGTACATCGAACAACGTCCACAGATTATTTGAGACATTTAGGCATGATAAATTTCGATTTTTAGACTTGTGCGCATTACATAGGGGATTTGAAATTTAAACCGTCGTAACTAAAATTAGCCCTGATCGATATTTAAACCGACCTTTGGTGCATTCGGCTTACGAGGAATAAAAAACATTCCGCCATTGCAATGAGCGAACCGTTCAAAAACCTCCCTGAAGATAGAATATAGTGGCTGTATTAACGTAAATTAGCCACATTTCAGAATCAGGCGCATTAGCCGCTGGCACGTATCGAGTGTATTGACTGAAATTTGGACATTGTATGAGCTTGTGTGATTTACTATAACCCACCTCAGAAGATTTTTCAAGTAAATTGAAGTCCATTGAAACCCTTCGTTCGAATTGATATCACTCGTTAAATCGAGATCGAAGAGCTTGTGAAACCGGAATTTGACATTGGCTCGTCCATTCTCAAATAAAATGTCATAGTGAGGACTGGATGGGGAAGCAATTGAAACCTCGTTGTCCGGATGAGATGCATGAAGAGTGAGACCCGTTGATTCGTTCATATTTAAACGTCCGGCGTGAACATGAACCCGAAATCGTCGAAAACAACAACATGCAGGTTCGGAAAAAACTGAAAGAAAATTGTGATTACCATCAATAATTCCTTCAAACCTCTCGGTAATCGCGAACAATATTCCAAAATATCTCGAAATCGTTCCTCTGAAATGCTCGAATCTTTCAACATGAAGGAAAATGCCTTGCAGTTTAAGAACTCTACTCACGGATGTTTAATGAGAGCTGGTGGGGTGAGTGCTCCATGAGCTCCACCTCTTCCTCTACCTCGACCCCTTCCTCGACCTCCGCCTTGAGGTCGCTCCTCGCTCATACTCACTTCGTATATATACATCTGACAAAAATACGTCCATATTGCAACTCAAGCCAAGTTGCTAACCCTTCGTCGATTGAATCTGATTCGAACCAGTTGATAAGCAGATCAATCGGGACACCCTTCTGTCCATGGTCAGGCCTCTTCACGGCTTCAATAATTCCTGCAAGAAAATAATTGACAAAATGGTATCGAGAGATAGAAATTTCATTGTCAGAAGGACTACGAAATCAATAACGCATATCATATATAAAACTCTCAGACAACTAAATACATACCCGGAGGTCAAAAAGTAAAGAGGCATGGAAATCTAGTCGGGCACGTTTCTGTTTTTTTATGTTCAACCGGGCAAGTTTCTTACATTTCGGGGGTATTTTAGGAGACCCTGACGGGCAGGTTTCGTTTTTAGGGGTCTAATTGATCAGACATTTATTTTTCGCGACAGCCTTCGGCGGGCAGGTTATGTTGAAATCTACCCACTTTTTGACCTATGTACATACCCCCCCAGAAACGGATTTAGATGTGTATGAGAAAGTGAGGTAATCACTTTCCACTTTACACATACGCTCTCACCCCTGACCCCTTACTGGAACTTTCATCGAGTTGAGGAGTGATGTGCTCTCAACATTCGTGCGCCGACAGTGAGAGTAGTACAGTAAAATACTACATATATGAGTTATAGTATGTATACTTACACAGCTGAGTGTTGTTGAGGAAGGAGGAGTGCGATAGGTACGGGTCCTCTCGATAACATCACCGCGCAACGATACTGAAATACAAAGAGATCAGCTATTAAGCAATAAATTTTAGCTTGCCTTGCTCACTCGTTACGCTCCTTCCTGACATAACACCTCACGACGGTTCAATGATTAATCGAGAATAGTACAAAAGTCTGAAGAAAATATAAAAGAAGAAATAACCCAGGATAATAAACAGGAAGCGGAAGCACTTTTCAAAGTTTGTGAAATCTGGAGGGGACAAAGTGAAATACTCACTGTGCATGGTGTGATAAACAACAGAATGTAGCGATGTTACTTCAATTCATTCGTTAACTTTTTCACTGACTTTTTAAAAGAAAACCTTGCTCATATCTTAACTCGAAACAAATAGCGTTAGATATCAATCAAATAATATAAACTACTATTGAAAAATACAATCTTGAGTCCATCTTGTGTTATTACGTCGAGGAACCCGAATTAGTACTGTGTAATCTCCGAATTGCTTCTTTATAAATTTTCTTTATTTGTTATGCTTTTCCCGAAATTGCACTTTTCTCATTATTTACTTGAGGCGCCAATGAGTTGAGGCATGAAGACTATGTTATCCCGAAGTCAGTATCAAGAGGATCGAATGTCAGGCATTATTGATTCTCTCATTTTCGGGTATTTGCAGCGGAAACAGGTATTTCCCCCCGATCTTCTCCTCACATGGTTAATCTAAATACTTTTTAGTATTCGAAGACTCTGAGCTCTTTCTTCTCCGAGTCTCCTCACTTGACCAAAGATGCGACGACCGTACCAAATGCCCCAAATCAGATCATTCTCAATGTGAACTGTTTCCTCCACGATAAGAACTTAGAACAGATCATTGAGGTTGTGGTTTATTGCATTTTCTTTTTAAACGTGTCATTCAAGGCATTTCACAACTATGGTCGATTCGACATCCCTCCTACACTACTTGAACTGGGCAAGAGACTGCGAGAGTTGACGAATGAATTCTCGTCTGAACTGGCCTATGGTTGTCATACCTACTCAAGTAATGAACAGAATTTGTATGGACGCAAGGTGAACATAATTTTATTATGAATGTCTGGAAACTCACTTTCCAGATTCGAATGAGAAGTCAGCATCAAACTCGCCAAACCATTCCAGTAGATCAAATGTGGGTTGTTCTCCCTGTGCTGCATCTTAGTCTTTTCCAATTATTACAGGTCATTTAGTGGCCAAATTAACATCGATAAGCCTACTATATATTGCACGGAGCAAATTCCTCCTCTTGCTGAGACTGCTAATGTCGATCCCGCAGTTTTACAATACTCGCAACCCACGGAGTCAGTGTGAGTGACACATTTGTTTTCTATTATGAAATTCGAGATGAACATTCTGATCATGTATAATTGACAGTGAAAGAGGAGCTGAGGAGACCGTTTCGACCGAGCATTTTCATCATTCGAGGAGAAAAGCAACGCAACCTCTGAAGCAAAGCAAACGAGTGGCTGAGCAACTGGCATTCCTATCGAATGAGAAGATACACGATAAGGATGTTAGTAATTTCACCTAGAACATACATGTTCGTAGACCGAGATTTTCGGTGTCTAGCCAGTTTATTAATTTCCTAAATCTGATTTCAAAAATCGAAACAGATTTAGAAATGTAGGGAGATCAATATTAGTAAATATTACTCCCTATCGGAAAAGTTTCCGTCAACTTGCGGGATGATCTGCCCAGTTTTGTTGAGAAATAGCGTTGTTCTTGGTTGGACGAAAATGTATTGACTAGAATGGTGCTGGCATATTCATAGAGAGTGATGCATTTTCATTTGTATTGTATGGTATCGCAAGCTTCTCAGAATTCGTTCAATGGACTTCCGATAGAGGCTATGCTTGAATTGACAACATGGATGACATTCTGAAGGAAATGGTTGACAACGAAACTCTATTCCAAACGTGAGTGAATCTTCCCTTTGTTTCGTGCTACAATAATACATGTTCGAGCACGCGATAAAGGCACTTATTCTTGCAGACTTGAGAATACAGAAAGAGAAGAAGCGATGGAGGCTGAACAGAACAGCGTACGTTTCTATTGTATATTTGTAGTATCACATGTTATGTTTGAATCACTCTCTCATATTTCAACTCTGCAGCGAGATTCAATGGGTGGACCGTCAATGGACTTCTCACTTGATATTCCGATGCACGAGGAAACTCCTTCCTCTCTCGAATCTCCCCTTACTCGACAGTCATTCCTTCCTCCTCCTTCCACTCCCTTCTTCAACCTCCCACAAGCGACAGTTCTCACTGGTAAGTTTCGACCGACATTGCATAGTGATCGGTTCATACACCATGCTTTATCGTATGTTTATGAATTCAATTTCTATGTTGCGGTTTTTTGTAAGAGTCCGCAACTCCCACTGTCAGTCAGTAAGTTATGACGATTCCGGCGCGAGAAACGTCAAATTCCTAAAAGTCGGTTCTTGGAGAATTCGATTAATCCTGAAACCCTAATTAACTCTAAATCTCACATAAAAGTTTGATCGAAATCAAAAAAAAAATTATTTGTTCCGCGTCACCTGCAATCTCTGGTGAGACCTCTCATGAACACAATTTCTAGCTTCACTGGGAATCGATATATGAAATTGCGGAAGGCCGAATCTCCATCTCGATCAGTGATGTTATGTGACGTTAAAAATCACCAAAAATATGAAAGATCGAAATTTGCTTTTTAAAAAATCCGGCCCAAAACCGTGATCGAGATAAGAATTTGAATTCCCACACTTTTCGTTTTTTTTTCTCGATAATATCTCGGCTCCCATTGAAGGTAGACACACATATATAATTTTCACATCATGTGCAGAACTATGTGTGAACCATGCTCTCCAAATTTAGTATGTCTACCATACATTTTATAACGCGTCCATTGTGTGTCTGGCCAGTTTATAAATTTCAAAATTCTGACCAATTTATATTTCTAAAGTGAATAAATATGAGAATAAAGAGAGGAATACACACGAGAAAAGAGGGAGCGAGCAGAAAGCAAAGCATGCCTTGAACGAGAGAAGTCATCTACGTTACTACGGTAGTCGGGTTCGGTGGAGCACGTGCATTATTTGCTGTTGATTTATCGATATACACTGATAACTCTGTGATGTTTATTCACTTTCGTACTTCTATTATTCCAGGATTATTCCTAATAGCATTAGCTATTTTTCAAGCCCAAGCACAGCTCTTGAAGTGATAAATTAGGCGATATAACTGCCCACACACAATTCACGCACAATTCTTAAGGAAGATTTGTGAATTGTGTGTGGGCAGTTATAAGGTTTAATTCTTTTATAATGTGTTTTATTAGTTTATTATAAATTAATTCTGCATGTAACGCGAATTTCTAATGGAAAAATACAGTGGTTAATATTCTTTTTTATAGGAGATAATTGCATTTGAAACAATAAACTGGCCAGATCGCCTATTATTGATCGGTAGATTTTTTTTTTATTTTCATGTTATTTCTTGCATAGTGGTCATCACTTTACATTCAGAAAGTAAAAACACCCTATAACTGCCCGCGATACGGGCTAAATGCGCGTTGTCTTCTGGACCTCATGAGGTGTACTGTAGTGGTTCTGGACATTTGGCTCATCAGCAACTGATTTTCTTATACTTTTATTTCAGAAGATTATTTCCACAACATACTTGTTTATTTCGTTCCCGTTTTAATTAATTTAATAAATTTTAAATATTTATTCATTTAATTTTTATTTATTTATCAAATTTATTTTAAAATATATAAATATTTTTTCGTGTTTTTATTCAGCCCACTATCCAATTTAAAAAAAAAAATAATTGTAGGCGAAAATTAACTACTGAAAGGTCATAATACTAAAAGGATGAAACGGGGTGAACGACACTAAAAATAAGAACGTCTCGCTCACTCGCTACCTCACATAATAGAACTGAAAATATTCTATGCAGCACCGTGCCTTGATTTATGGTGCACGGGTCTCCTCATTTTAATTGATCTAAATCGCATTGCCTTCTCTCACTTTCCTGCTCTTTAATCTCTGCGTTGTGGAATATAAATGCAGATTATTTGAATCCCTTAAGATTTATAATGAATGTGCAGACTGCAAATATTTCACGGAATTTATTTTACTGGACACAGTGCAATGAAAGGTAAACAATGAATATCACGATTCCACACGGTATAAATAAACGGTGCAGTAAACAGGACAACACAACAAATGTGATGGTGGGTGCGAGTGGTGGATTGCGTGCATCTGATTGTTCGAACAACTTCAATTGTCGAGTGCACATGCGGGGATGCATTGTTAGACGACACACGAAGACAAGAAGCTGTAAATAATGTGTTAGCACGCTTGTATCTTTCGTATCGTAAGTATCGACCAATGGTTATATTGTGCAAGAAAAACCAAAATTATGGCCTGAAAGCACTTCTGCACGCGATTTTAGGCACTCTCGGCACGAAGTGCTGCGGGAAAACCCATTTGACTTATGGAATTGTTCGAAATCAACGTTATCACGCTTTATAAGCGAAAAATACAGAAAAGACGAAAAATTAGCGATTTTAGCGATTTCTGGCCAGTTTATACCCTCCTCAAATTGTCTGTGGGACGAAAATGTATGATGTCTACCTTCAATGGGAGCCGAGATATCATCTAAAAACGAAAAATGCGGGATTCAAATTCTTATCTCGATCACGGATTTTTGCCGGATTTTTTAACAGGCAGATTTCGATCTTTCATATTTTTTTGTGATTTTTAACGTCACATTAACGTGACATCATGGCTTAAATTAGTTAATATATTTGTCCGATCAGACATCGTTATGTGGTCGGGCGAAAATATATGAAGCCAAACTGGAAAAAAATATGTTTTAACTGGTAACCAGGTCTGCCTAATTTTAACCCATTTTCAATCGGGTCAATTCATTCCACAGAATAATCGTTTATTGATAAGAAATCGCTGAAAATGTTTGGAAGATATCAGACGAGTAGTTTTTGCTGCGGGTGTGTCCATCTCTACACCATCGCTGGCGATTGCGTAGCGATGGACCCACCCGCAGCGAAAATGGAACAACCACTCACGAAACCAATTACATGGGAACAATAGTAGTTGAAATTCATTAGGCTATGCCAAAAATTGGAAGAAATGAACTCTGTTTAGCAATTAAAAAAAAAACAAATTTTAGTCTAATTTCGACTTTCGGTCAAAAGCGGGAGGGTCAGAGCAAAAAAGCGGGAAGGTATTGTTGCTATTACAGTTATAAAATTATACGAACATCGAAGAAGACCATTCAGTTAAAACACAGAAACATATTTCACGGCTCCGGTTCCGCTCTCATTCCGGTTCTGAGTTCGGTGTAAACAGATGGAAGAGTTAAACTACATGTGTGCGCTCAATCGATAGCCATGATCATACATTTTCGTACACACCCCAGCCCATGTATTCTTACCAATTTGGGTCTCCGGCAGATTCCTAGATCCGTTTCGAGTCATTCATTCATTCATTCATTGTTTATATCAGAGCCAATTTTTAATAATGGATTCAGGGAAAAATGAGATGGGTTGAGTCGTGAATATTTTGGTTAGAAAAATCGCCAACAGAAATTTCCGGCCAATCAAAATTCATTTATTACTTCTACATGAAGTGTACTGTTGTTTGCGTTTTGAAGATGTGTCAGACACTTTCTGACAGGTTTGAGATTTTGGCTGAAGGGTCCGTACTAGCGAATATTTCACCCATGTTGATAAGTTGCCCTAAGGGTATATCATAAGTGTCCGGGATGGAGGCGATTTTCGGACCATGACCCCCCCCCCCCTATACATGGGTGTTTGCACTAGAGGTGGTCAGTCGAAAAGCCTCGAGTAGTAATTAATCGGACGGTATACGATGGTCTCGACACGACATTGCCGATACCGTAACCGCCTACAGTATGCTGAAAATTCAAATTGATCTATTCGACTCGGTATTTGTTGCATGAGCTAGGCCTCGAGTTGAAAAATTAATCGGACGGTATACCGCGGTCCCGGCACGACATTGCCGATACCGTGATCACGTCTACAGTATGCTGAAATCTCACATTGATCGACTCGGGATTTTTACAGGAGGTGAACCTCGAATGGCCATTGCTTGT
This sequence comes from Pristionchus fissidentatus, assembly GCA_036245785.1. Taxonomy (NCBI): domain Eukaryota; kingdom Metazoa; phylum Nematoda; class Chromadorea; order Rhabditida; family Neodiplogasteridae; genus Pristionchus; species Pristionchus fissidentatus. Next base: position 8,369 of record BTSY01000163.1, read on the forward strand.
AGGGCATGCCGCGTCTCCCCTACCGTACCCAGGGCTACTATAGCGGTGTTACAGTATACCGAAAATACAAACTTGGGTAAATCGAGTCGGAATTTTTTGTAGGCGGTAGATCTCGAGGCAAAATGTAAGGGGTATGCCGTTCTCTCCGGCATCGTTTCCCTATTTCTCGGTACCGTAATCGGAATACCATATCGCGAAAATACAAAATTTAAGAAAATAGTGTCGAGTTAATTTTTCCCGCTAGTATTTGAACTTCCGTACTCCAATTTTGTGAAATTGTGCAACTTCGTCCGAGTTTATTTTTTTTTCTAGAGCACATGAAGCCAAGAAGAGTAGTTAATACACATGTGATGATTGTTTAATCGATCATAACGAGTGATCAAAAACATTCATGAAGTAGCGAAAATTATGAACATAATACAACACAAAAATATAGCTAAACGATTATACCAAAGTGGAAAGAGAAAAGGAATGGACGAAAATATCGCAAAAATCGTGTTCTTTGTATGGCTCTCTCCCACTCATTCGCTCTCTCTCATCACCTCATTTCGTCGATCCCTCTACTGAATGTGCTACAATCAGCAATATCAGTCTCACGCTTCTCAACCTCAAGGCCCAGTCCCAAATATTTTATAATCACCAATCCCTGTCTTCCGCCTCTCAATCTCAAATCCAGTACTCCCTTAGCCAAGCTCAGAGCCAAGGCGCTGAAACGCAAGACACCCATCAATATATCGAAGAAGAGGCATTTCCAGAGACTAATGACCATAGATCTCGGCCTACCTTCCCGCCTAGCAATTTGAAATCGTCTCCCACTAAAGTAAACCCCACTATTCGAGATATGCATCCAAACCTCACCACAAACCACATACGCACGTACATCACGGATGATATATGTGAACGGCACTTGGCAAATAACGAAGTACACTTTTGAAATAAACACGAGTGATGTTGTTTTTCGCATTGTTCCTTTAGATCGCGATATCATTATCCACTTGACCTTGTTAACAAAATTAACTCGACACTATTTTCTTAAATTTTGTATTTTCGCGGTATGGTATTCCGATTACGAGAAATAGGGAAACAGTGCCGGAGGAACATCATACCCCTTAGGCAATGCTGCCTCGAGGTCTACCGCCTACAAAAAAATCCGAATCAATTTGCACAATTTTGTATTTTCGGTTACTGTAACCCCGCTACAGTAGCCGGGGGTACGGTGGGAAATTATACAATATAACACTCTGATGTTGCCTACTCGAGTACTGCCTCATGCGACAATTACCGGCTCAAATTACTCCATTTCATATTTTCCGATTACGGTAGCATGCATTACGGCATCTGTAATGTCGTGCCGAGACCGCCGTACACCTTCCGATTAATGGCTACTCGAGATCTACAGCCTACAAAAAAATTCCGACTCGATTTGCCCAATTTTGTATTTTCGGTATACTGTAACCCCACTACAGTGACCCTGGGTACAGTAGGGCGAAACGATATATCCTCCAAGCAGTGGCTACTTGAGGTGTAGCTCCTATAAAAATACCGAGTTGATTAGATCAATTTGAAATTTCAGCATACTGTAGCCATTGGGTCGAGGAGCGGCGTAGAAGGGCAACAGCCCGGGCCGAGGTCTTTCCCGGACGAGGTCCGAGGCAGATAAACTGTATATTGTAAAGATCTATTGTTGTTTTGTGTTGATACACGTCAGGATTTGAAGATCCAAGAGAAGGATCTGAAGATCCAACTGAATATCGTCAGAGGAGTGCGCAAAAGAAACTGTCCCACTAGATATTCAGTTGGATCTTCAGATCCTTCTCTTGGATCTTCAAATCCTGACGTGTATCAACACAAAACAACAATAGATCTTTACAATATACAGTTTATCTGCCTCGGACCTCGTCCGGGGGGAAAGACCTCGGCCCGGGCTGTTGCCCTTCTACGCCGCTCCTCGACCCAATGGCCAAGTGACCAATGGAGCAATGTCGTGCCGAGACCACCGTATACCGTCCGAGTAATTACTACTCGAGGCCTACCTCATGCAACGTATACCGGGTCAAAATACGGTGCAACGTATACCGGGTCAATATGGTTAAAATATTTGCCTGATTTTCGATAGTTAATTTCTAGCATTTTACGGAGTCCAACGTATCTCAGCTATAGGATCAGTATATGTTAAATGAATAATACTTTTGAAATACCTAAGGAATGCATCAGAAACGAGGGTAGTATAAGAATTCAATACCCATTGGAAACCCCACAGAGACGAATGTTGTCGATTTCTAGATATGCCGCGAGTCGATAACCTTTTAGATGTAAAATTTCTGACTTGCACGATGAGGTTGCACGGTGCAAGCAGCGCTTTTGAATTCAACTGAGATCACCCTCCAGAATTATCACTTGAACGGAATGGCATCTCGATCCGCCGGTGATATGTAAACCATTGACAACTTTCCGACCTCTCTTTCGTCAATGTGAGAAATGAGCAATATGGTAGTGGGCGATAAATAGATATAGACTCACTACATATACCTATACTAAACAAATATTGCCTGCTAAGTTCTAATGAGAGTGTGAACATTTTTTCTGAAATCCCGAAATCGTGCAAAACTTATGAGTCAGCCTGATACATTAAATGATGAATTATGACTTCTTGATTCCTCTCCAATCAAACTCATTTTCTAAGATCCTCCATTTTCATTTCTTGTGCACCGATGGCGATGAGGGTAGAGTCGCACCGATCGCGTCTCTTAATGTCAGAAATTGATTGACATATAAATATGATATGATTCGAGTGGGAAAAAGCATGAGATTGTACGATTGAGATATGTTTTCAGCCTCGCAACCTCTTCTCCATAAACTACAAATTCCTTTGATGGCAGCCAACACTCAAAGGGAGTCGAGAGAACGAAGAGACAGCAGACATGAGAGTGAGTTTATCCATTTGTGGAGTAGATGACTAACAAGACAGTGATGGAATGGAATAAGTAATGCGAATATTTAGCCAATTATTTAGTTTTGCAGATCCCCCTGCTCCACCTCCTACATCACTTCCATCTACATCACTTCCTCCTCCCTCTGCCCCTCTCCCTGCTCCTCTTATGTCACTGGGAGAACCACAACAGAGAAATATGATGGCTGATTCGGAGAGGAAGCATTCACGGGGTATGCATATAATTCCAATCGTCTTTTTCGCAGCAAAATTGATGCCGAAACAACTCTAACGATTTACACTGGTCTTGGTTCGGCAATTAAAAAAAAACAACTATATTTGAACATTAACATTTTAGTGAATGAAGTGCCGGAATCTTCAAGTCGTAATGGTTCGTTCTCATCTCTTCCGAAAAGTCGATTGGCCGACTCCAGTCCAACTCACACTCCTTCTCAACTCCCTCCTGTGACTGTCGGACCACAACTCGGCACTATGTCAGTCTTGTTTCTCCATAGCATTTTTTTAAAAATTGTCTTGCCTATATTTTGGTCCTAGAATTGTTTATCAGGTTGGTGCAAAAGTTTTTCCCGTTTTCGACATTTCGGAAACTTTTTCGTAGCTCATTTCCCAAGGCCTCGACCAATGTCCCTTTAGTCATGTATTACGTAGCACCTCTTCCACTTTCATTACCCACCACTTCATGGCTGTCCCCTTAAATCAGCGAGATAATGAGTGGAGCACAGATAGCATGATCGGTTTCGAGTTTGCTTTTTCTCGGGCTTGAAAATTGGAAGTAGAACACCGCAGGTTCTGGTAAGAGTGGTTTTTGAGAAGAGTAATGTTCACCGACTTCATAACGAATAAGGGGATTCAGAAATGATATCGGGCTAGTAAGCAAGAGCTTCTCAAATCTTATAGTGAAAAGTGGGTTACCCCGTCAGTAAGTTCACTTGCATCAGTATCGCTGCAGATATTGATTGAGGTCCCGGTTTCAGTTATTGTTTAGTATTACCTGTCACCATTACAATAGTACTACACATATTGAACGAGATGCTCTAATCACTATCTAGTTCACAACTTCATAAGAGCATGAAAATTCGAGATCGAGAATTCAACTTTAGGGCATGTCAGAATTTTCTACAAGCTTGAATGGACCCTGAATTTTGCCTATTCGACAGAGAATGTTCTCTAGTATTATTGATAAATTGGGCATAAGCTGAGTTTACGAAACTTCCGAAGAACATTTGATCGATGAAGATGCTCAAAGTTGATATTTTGTCTTGTCGACTGCGTGATTCGAAATTTTGTTTTTTTTTCACTTTTGAAAATGATTGAAAGTGACTAATTCTAATCACTACCAGTGTTGTATAACCCATGTGTCAGTCAATAGAACCAGTATTATTAGAGCACTATAGTACCGCTTTGAACACCGTTAATTAAAACCATATGCATACTTCTTTTGGAGCGGTAATCATTTTTGTCAAGCTCTAACTTCTGAAATACGAAGAGTAGCAATTCAATCTCTTCATAATCTGAGACAGAACACTTCATAGTATGGTATCTTATTTATAGTGTCTCGGAATAAAATTCCTAGAAGAACAGCAAACGCTTAGAACATTTACCAAAATTTCATCATATTTTGAAATATCGTATATGTGCTGTATCTTGTAAATCAGAGAAGGTGCCGTGAAACCACTTTGTGAAATTATTGTTCAGTAGTCCCCCGAAAATATACTATGAGTGCTGGGTATATCGATTTGAAGTAAAGGAATACCAAAGGGATGAATTGTAATTCTCAAAACGGGAAAAACTTTTGCACCAACCCAATATATTTGATTTGCAGACCGAAGCTGAGCAGTCTGGGTAGAATTCCGAAAAAGGGCCAACCTCCTTCATCCTCTCAGCCACTCGACTCATCTCCTTCTCTTCCCACGAAGACTACGACTATGCAAGTACCAGTCAATGCTCCCCCAAAGGTATGTCACATATTCAACGACTCAATCTTTGAATTATCTGCTTTTAATCATTAAGGTCATACATATTGATTTGTTTATAATTTCATTACTTTTACTTTTGTAGGCAGTGGAGCCGATCCGAATAAGTAGAGGCAAGATAGCACCGACGAATGATGGGAGAAGAGACTCGGTTGATAGTCAGGATACCATGGTGCGTATATTCTTATAGCAACGGGTAATGTTGATTGAAAGTATATAACACCACGCACCTAAGACTCGGGTTACATTCTCCATAAAAATAACACTAATATCAAATATGCAATGTATCTCGAAAATGCATCCTTTCGTGATATTGTGCTTGTAGTAGCAATGAGCTTGCCTGTTATTTATCTGCTGACAACTATCGGTTGATGTTGAGCTCATTCCTTATTTGTTCCGGTTCCTTCCTCAATTTCAATTAATTAATTTGAGCGAGCGGAGTCGATGGGAGAGAGTGACTGTGGCATGACTGAGAGTGAAGACAACGAGAGTGTATTCAAGACAGACAGAGGAAGGGACAAAAGCAGGGATCACGACGCGACCCCCAAGGTTACCATTTCCTACTTGATTTCATCATCCAAGCAAATATTGATTCAGTCTCAGCACAAGGGAACCTGGGATGAGCTGTTTGATGATGCGCCCGCCACAGTCGATGAATCGAATAAGGAAAAGAAGAAACGAGAAGCACAGGTTCAACAATTCAGCCAATTCCAATAGGCGAACTAATTTGTGAATCTAACTATCTACCCTTACGTGGCTGACTTATGATATGTTTTTAGGAAAGAGAAAACAAACGTCGTCTGGAAATGAAGGAAATGGAGAAGAAGAAGGAAAGAGAGAAGAGGAGGAAGAAGGATGATGAGAGACGACCAGATAGAACGAGAGAAGAGAGAGATAGACATGATAAGAGGTAGGATTATGGACGATATCATATGAGCCCGTTCGCGATAGAATCGGACAAGAATTCTACTGGCACCGGACAGTACAAAATATGAAATTTGAGATAAACATCGTTTTCGACACTTTCGAATGTGCTCATTACAATGAAGTATGTACCATTACTCACTAATTACTCTCCACTCAGTTATGCAATTTCATGAATTCATCTGATTTTACGATTTTTAGCGTTTTCTATGTACCTTCTCGCCAACTTTCTGTAAGTGAAAGCCCATTTGGGTAGATATTCACACTGGAAACACAATTACCCCTTCAGAATTACATATTTGCATATTTCTTACCGGAAGTGAAATATTATCTCAGGTTGTTCTGATTAGTGAGGCATGAAATTAATATGGTATATGGAAGACACCTTCAGTGACCTACCATTTAAATTTGGGCGCTCAAATTTGTTCCCACGTCGAGTTATGAATTTTTGAGTGAGAAGATCTCGTTGAAAATCAGTTTCTTTCGCCCACAAGTATCACATTATTATACACTTAATCCCCCAGACATTGCAAATCATATGTGGGCAGCACTTATCCGAGCCTTTTTGCGCAGTGTTCCCGAACCAGTTTTGTCCATTACGGAGTGCCCCCGATAATTCTATTTAATTTTTATCCTCAATTTTTACTTTTTCTGAGTTTTACACAGTGCTCCCGACATCTCAGACCCCCAGTTGCACAGTGCCCCTGCCCCCTCGCGCCCACGTATTTTGCAAATACAGAGACCAGTGGATCGGATCGGTTGCTTTTTCCCAAAGTTCTTTCACTCAAAAATTCATAACTCGACGTGGGAACAAATTTGAGCGCCCAAATTTAAATGGTAGGTCACTGAAGATGTCTTCTAGGGTGGCGAAAACGAGTCATCGAGTCAGCCCTTTACGACCCCTCTCTATCGAGCACTCGAAAAGACGCTATCAGGGTTCGAGTGAGTTGCTTTTTTTCGAGTCGGAAACGAGTCGCGCTGTTTATCTCAGCCGTGAGTTGACCAAATGAGATGAGAGTAACATATTTGAAATCAGCGATTTTAACTCTATCGAAAACTTGCTAATTTGGAACATTAATTTCAAAAAATATAAATTTTTAAAATTAAGATTATCAGTAATTTATCGTACCGTACATCAAAATCGTACGTATGAAAACTAAATATAGGTAATGCACATTACTGAGCAACCATTATAACGCTCTCTAGCGAAGATGGAAGTGGCTGGAATGCAACTCGAAAAATGAAAACATTTGAATTTGCCTAAATGAGATATGTTTTTACAGAGCTCGATGAGCTGAATCCGAATATATTTCTACTATCTCATTTCGTCCACTCAGAGCTGAGAAAACCCTTGACTCGTTTTCGACTCGAAAAACGACTCACTCGAAAGAGACGCGATGACTCGAGAGAGGGGTCATAAAAGGCTGACTCGATGATTCGTTTTCGACACCCTAGTGTCTTCCACATACTATGTTAGTTTCATGCCTCACTGATCAGATATATTTCACTTCTGATAAGAAATATGCAAATATGTAATTCTGAAGGCGTAATTGTGTTTCCAGTGTGAATATCTACCCAAATGGGCCTTCACTTACAGAAAGTTGGCGAGAAGGGTACATAGGAAACGCTAAAAATCGTAAAATCAGATGAATTCATGAAATTGCATAACTGACTGGAGAGTAATTAGTGAGTAATGGTGCATACTTCATTGTAATGAGCACCTTCGAAAGTGTCGAAAACGATTTTATCTCAAATTTCATGTTTTCTACTGTCCGAGCTTTGTTCGACTCTATCGCAAACGGCCTCATATGACGCTGTTCGTGTAAGTCTCTAGGGCATATTTATGATTATTGTTAATAATTTTTAAAAATGTAACTTTGTGCTGAGTAATTTCTGACCTTGTTAATGCAGACAGATCGGACCGGCGTAACGAGAGGAATCCAAATCTGTATTTTGAGCGAATTTCGGCATAGGAGTTTTAATTGGGCTAACAAAAAGTGTAACGAGATTGTAAGTAAAAGGTGCGAATCTCCCCTCTTTCTCTCACCTCCATTGACCTCCCCTCTCTCGGCTCTCTCAATCTACCACGCTCTCTCGCCTTCCCAAGATGGGGAGACTCGCGGGGAAGACGAGATAGTGTGGTGGTGTGAGAGGGCGCAGAGAAAGGGGTCGAGGGACAGATAGGAGATTCGCCCCTTTTACTTACAATCTCGTTACACTTTATGTTAGCCCAATTAAAACTCCTATGACGAAATTCGCTCAAAATACAGATTTGGATTCCTCTCGTTACGCCGGTCCGATCTGTGTACATTAACAAGGTCACAAATTACTCAGCACAAAGTTGCATTTAAAAAAATATTAATAATAATCATGCAAAATGGAGTACGTAGGCGTGACCGCCGTAAAAATCTGCCGCGAACGCCCTCATATGTAGTTAAAGATATTCTATTTACTTTATTTTATATTTGTTGAGGAAAAAATCGTATATATTGTAGATCCACAGATGATCGACGAAGAGAATCAAGAGGAGATGAAAAAGATGAGAGAGAAAGGGAGAAAGAGAGAGAAGAAAGAATGAAGGAGAGGGAGAGAGAAGAGAAACAGAAGAAGATTGAGATGAAGAGGAAAGAACAAGAAGATCAGAAGAAGATTATCGAAACTGCTCTCAAGAGACAGAATGAGATTGAAGAAAGAGGTGGGGTGTAGATGTTAATGGGGCCTGGTACTGAAAATTAAGTGATTTTTATTTGAAAATTCCCGATTTTCTGAATTGAACGCTAAAAATAGCATATTGTTATGATTTTATGATAGATCTCGTTTTTTTGTTGTTTTTTTGGTCAGTGATTGTCATGGGCCCCCGAATTGTGGGAGCCGCGCGAGGGGGTCTGACGGCCGGGGGAGGGGAAGGGGAGGTCGCCAGCGCGGGAAACTCAAATTTGATTTTAAAAAAAGAATATCACAAAAAAAATTGATAAACACAAAATTAAAATTAAAAAAAAATATTTGCAATAATCACAAATGTTGAGAAACACGTTTAGATTGATTTTCAAACAAGAATTTCACCATTGTGCGACCCCCATTTAGCCCCTCGCAATCATTCTCCCATGTAACTAGACATGTCGTACGACAATTCCTGATATGTGTCAGAGTCCCCAGTTGGGATAAGTTTTGAGAAATTAACGTCTACTTTGGCAGGATTCACACTTTTCTTAATTTTAGACTACCCATATCTTCTGAATGCAATCATACTCCCACCTGTTCGAAGGGGTTTTCTTGTACTACTCGGCAAATCCTATCGACTGAAAAAAAATTGATCGAGAATCTTTTTCCAAACGTGAGATATCTCATTCCCTAGAAACACCCGAAATGGAATATTCTTAGGGCGGATTTCGGGAATGCAATTTCTCTGCAGTAACACAAACGTAACTTCGTACAAACCCTTAATCCGAGACCATGAAAATCACTGTTTTTGGTTTACTCGGCAATATTGTGTTTAGGAGCTAAACATAGTAGCGTCGAGTAAAATCAGGTGAGGGTAAAAACAAACAGGTGAAATAGTAAACTTCGAAAATTCTCATTAATATTTCCCATTACATTGAGCTACTTTTTTATCTCTCTTAGCTCACAACACTGTGAAACACCCCGATGTATATTTGATCCACATGTATAAGTTAAAAATGTAAATGAGATATTTCAAAAGAAATTTTATTTCAAAAGAAAAAAACTATTTCAAAAGAAATTATTTGCAGTACCAAATTCCTTTAAATAATGATTGGACTATCTGTTAAAGCTATTTTATTGAGGAATAGTGGAAATCATGTTGTTAATAATGAGAGAGAAAATACACAATAGGATATATCGAAGAAATGATTCAAAATGGTTGTACACGTTATACATATTTCAGCACGGCAGAAAAAGAAGGAGGAAGATGATAGGAAGAGGGAATTAAAGGAGAGAGAAGATGAAAGAAGAAGAGAGAAAGAAAGGGAAGAAGAGAAGAAAAGAGAAACGAAGGAGAAGAAGGAAGAAGAGGAGAAAATGAAGAAGGAGAGGGAGAATAAGGCGAAGGAAGAAAGGAGGAATGAATTAGAGAGAAGAAGAAGAAAGGAAATGCAGATGAAGAAACAGAATGAGAGGGTGAGAAACATCGTCTTTAATTTTTTGATCACTTGAAACATTTTGATGTAACATATAGGTATATCAATTAGGAGTTATTCGACCAAAAAAAATTCAACCATGAAAAGTGTAAAACAATCATTTGTACGTTTGGATTTTCAGTTTATTCCGCTGAGTGACTCTCCACTTGACAAGATTGCAGCTGAAATGGATGGAAAAGAGATTCGAAAGGAGAACGAACACGAGGTTTGTAGAGAGAGAAGAGATGGATGAATAGATGAGTGAATAGTCCTCGATTCCAGACGGCTACTCCAGCGAGCAGTCGGGTGATGGAGATATCGAGTGGAATGGAGAGAGTGAGTCTCTATATTCATCATTATGACCTCTTCTTTTGTATCACAACTCGCTGTAGTCATGATCTATCTAACTTGGAATACACCGTGATGGTTGTGTATTGCAGCATCGTTCTTCCTCTATGATGGGATCTCTGCACTCGTCCAAGACTGGAATCTACCTCGAGAAGGCACAGCGACTGCGAGATTCGAATGAGAAGGAGAAGGGAATCACTCCTGTTGGTTCAATCTATCCATTTAGGCCAGACATGGGCACAGTCATCCGGGGGACACTATGCATGTTGAAGAAACCGTATAAGGGGCAGTCTGCAATAGCTTCCGGCGAAAACGGGAATTGATGGTAGAATTTTCCGGGAGCACAAAGTTTATATAATTCGCGAGCCACGTATGATGTAGACTGTCACTCTATTGATCTCTCGTCCTTCATATTCTCTATCTCTTCTCTGTACAGGAAGTGTCTCGTCAAACTCGTCGTCCGATTCGTATTCAAATGGCGCCCGTGAAGAGACCTCCTCCACCTGCAATCACGAGTGATGAGGAGGAAGAAGAAGGAGAGGGAGAGACAGAGAAGACTCCCTCTCATAAGAAGGGAAGACTGGAAGACAAGAGGATTGACAATGTATTGAACAAGTTGTATCGATAGACTCCCCACCACTCTTTGTTAAATATCATATTGATATCTCTGATTGACTTATTTTGGATCCATCTCCCATCAATAACAAACATGTCTACAGTGTACTCTACATCTCCCCGTTCAACGTTCGAAGTGTGTGTTGAATAATTGTTTAAATGTAAATGTAGCGCGCTACTCCGTAGGTTCAGTCGCACCTTGCACTTCATTTAGCTAGTTGGCTAAGCGGGTTAAAATGTGATTGTAACTGTTGTTTCCCCCCCTCTCTCCCTCAGAAAGTCCAGGTTGTTCCCTTTTGCACTCGTGCATAATCATTCGAATTTGCGTTGTAACCGTCTTTCATGTAGAAGTAAAATTTAATATGTAATTATCGAAATAAAATTTTCCCAAGTTGTGCATTGAATGATGTCCAGAAGGTTTGGTCATCCTGAACACTATCGTGAAGGTGGAGTAGACTGCGATGAGATTATAGTGAGAGAGATGAGATGCTCTCCCATCGTCTCCATTCCATTATCGTCCCTCTACACAGATTCTCCTCTGCGGTTACTGCGCTTGATGGGTACGAAATCGATCAAACCTTGCGATTCTCAATGGCGTCTGCTTTTTTTCGGAAGTTCTCGAAAAGTCAAAACACTGCCACTATGTTCCCTGGATCGTTCGTTTATCTTGTTTCATCCGTTGGATGCTATTATATCGTCTTCTTTCAGATTGGAGGAGTTGATCCGGGAGCCATCACCATCTTCATTGAAGACTCAATGGAATCATCTCGACTTTCTCGTTGTTCATCCTCGTATTCGATGGGGTCCCAATTCACCTTCTATTCTCAGGTATTATCTCGAACTAGACTCTTATTCCCCAGTCTGTGACACTATTTTATATGAACCTCATGTGATCTAGTCTAATTAAGAGATCCGAAATTGCAACTGGAAGAGGCTATCGCTCTCATTGGAACGATGCCAGACTATCGAGTAGCAAAGTGAGTTCATGTTTCGGAAGGAAGGAAAAAAAGGAATAAATATAAGAGACTACTCAGTGCTCGTGGGGTATAGCTTCTGCGGCGGAAAGTATAACCACTTCAACTGGAAGACAGAAATCAGTTAGAAAGAAGCAATGAAGCAGAGTAGCTATACCCCACGAGCACTGAGTATCTAAGGAACGACATTGGGCCGTACAAAGAAACCGATCCTATGCTAAAAATATGACCCTATGGTAACCTGTATGTGCAGAAACCGAAAATCGACCTTAGGGGGTTTGCATTCTCGTGTGTAATGTTTTCCCAGAATACACCATTTTCATTGTTGGAAGTGAAATAATAGTAATCTTTCTTCATAGGGGCAAAATTCAAAGTAATGCTACAATTGTAATATTAGATCTCCTCATACTGCAAGCATATATAATTTTAAAATCACGAGAGAAAATAACTTTAGAGCTATTTCAAAATTGGCGAAATTTATCTGATCATACCGTAAATCCCGTATTCATCTCCTTTCAATGGGTTGTTCGTGGGCCTGGGGTGGTAAAAGAGCGAGATGAGACCGTAATGAACAGTTCTCCTGGAGAAACTTCTCCACCAAGAGACTGAAAACTTTTCCAAAAACTGGGGGCTGTATAATCTGTTTAGAAGTTGGCCATCTTTTCGTTTTTCTTTTTCGTCAGTTTTGACTTAATCTTAATTCCTTTGCATTAGTTCGATAAAGCACGATAAAAAAGTAAGTATGCCAACGAAATCAACATAAAAATATAATGTAAGCGACTAGCAAATTCGTGTTAAAGATGGCCGAAAACTAGAAGTTGGCCATCTTCTGTTTGCGCGGGCTAGACAGTGACGAGAGAGCACGGGGATAGAGGAGAGGGAAAAGTATGCATGTGTTGTTTACTTTTATTGCGAGACTCTGCGCGCTCACTTGTTTACGTGCTCTCTCGTCACTATCTAGCCCGCGAAACAGAAGTTGGCTAACTTCTAATTAAAAGTTGGCCAATTTCTAGTTTTCGGCCATCTTTAACACGAATTTGCTAGTCGCTTACATTATATTTTATTTTTATTTCTTTGACATTCTTACTTTTCCATCGTGGTTTATTGAACTAATGCAAAGACATTAAGATTAAATCAAAACTGACGAAAAAAAAGACAAAAAAGAAAAGATGGCCAACTTCTAACAGATTATACAGCCCCCTGAGTTGTTTAAAAAATATTTTTCACGTAGGGTGTGGGATATCGCCGATATTAAATTTACTTATGGTTCTAGTTGTGACACAGTTGATTCTCTATTGATATGAAAACATTCCTTAGGTGCTAATCAACGACTCTCAACCAAATGGCTAAAAACTTTTCCAAAATCTGAGTTGTTTAAAAAAAGTATTTTTCACGTAGGGTGTGGGATATCGCCAATATTAAATTTACTTATGGTTCTAGTTGTGATACAGTTGATTCTCTATTGATATGAAAACATTCCTTAGGTGCTAATGAACGACTCTCAACCTAAAGACTAAAAACTTTTCCAAAATCTGAGTTATTTAAAAAAAATTTCACGTAGAGTGTGGGGATATCGCCGATATTAAATTTACTTATGGTTCTAGTTGTGACACTGATATGTCCAAAAATATGTCATGTATTTTGGAGTTTAATTTTCAGCTCTGTAATAGTTGGCACTGATTACAACACGAAGAAAGCTCGACTATGGGGAGAGGTGAGTCCCTCATTTATTATTTGCAAGACATCGTTTAACGATGATTTATAGTTGTTATGATCATGGTTAGTATATCGACTATAGGGTCGATTGCACGAATTGGTGGGATTGAAGGAAGAGAGCAGAGCAACTGCAGTCATGATTAATGTCGATAGACTCACACCCCAGACAACAAGTGAGTTACATTTAGGCAATACGAGTAACACTGTGTATCTCTCTGCAAAGTTTGCGTCCTTTGTTTTGGAGATGTTTCGATGTTCTCATCATATTCTCTTCAATCTATCCCCTCTTCTCTCTTGAGAGTGAACTACATGCCATCTTCGGCTGTCCCATCTTCGATCGATTCAATCTCGTCCTCTCTATTTTCTCTCTCTTCGCAAGAGACGAAGTGGCTCGACTCCAAATCGCCCTTGCTCAAGTACCGTATTTGAGGTTAGGAAGAGGACGGTATATCGAGTTAGGCGAGATGTCTTACGACGAGATACCTTATTTGTATGCATGTTTTTTTAGTATTTTAAACGAAGTTATCCAAACGAGAAAATTGGAAGGAGTGATTGGTATATGAGGCCGTTTTCCTAAGACTAGAATGAATCCGTCTGTCACAGTCAAAAAATGTAGATTCTCTGAAACTCTGGTAATTAAGGTATTCAAGGGTGCTGATGACGATGGTAATTCTCATTTTTCATCTGGGGCGCCCGTTGTCGCCAGATGGCGTCGCGTTGTAATCCGTTTTCGACAAATTTCTGCGTTCCTGTTGATGCTAAATTTTCGCCAATTTAATCTCTAGTGCAGAATTTGATGGCGATCATTCCTGTTTAGTTTATTTTACTTCATTATAAAACAATAATATTAAAAAAACAACTTTTCGCAGAGCCAAGAGTATGTCTGTTAATATACACAGATCGGACGGGGCGTGACGATATGAATACACACAAACATTTTGAGAAATTTTGAGGGTCAGATCTCGATTTAAGCACATAAAAAGTGTCACTAATTTGTGAGCAAATGGGCGATTTTCCCCTTCTTCTTCCTCTGGCCTCTCTGCACCCTCTCGCTTGTGCGCACTCTCTCTTCATCCTCGTCCTTCCCTCTGGCCGTGTTCTCTCTTCCTTGGCACCGGAAAGCGAGGGAGTGTGTTGATTGAAGAGGGTGCAGACAGGCCAGAGGAAGAAGAAGGGGAAAATCGCCCATTTGCTTACAAATTCGTTACACTTTTTATGTGCTTAAATCGAGATCTGACCCTCAAAATTTTTGTGTGTGTTCATCTCGTCACACCCGTCCGATGTGTGTATATTAACAGACATACTCTTCGCTCTGCAAAAAGTTGTTTAAAAAAAATATTTTAATAATGAAGTAAAATAAACTAAACATGAATGATAGCCATCAAATTCTGCACTAGAGATCAAATTGGCGAAAAATAAGAATTAAGAGGAACGAAGAAATTTGCCGAAAAGTGATTACAACGCGACGGCGCCAAACTGGCGCCCCAGATGAAAAAAGGGTATTACCATCGTCATCAGCACCCTTGAATACCTCAATTCCCAGAGTTTCAAAGAATCTACATTTTTGACTGTGCCGACCCTCACTCGACTCTTAGGCAAACGGCTTCATATGATTCAGACAGCGTCTAAATCGATTGCGTACCGAGGATTCTTCTGTGCTTCTTCCTTGCTGGAGTGGCCATGCTGTGTGAGTGAGATATCAGTATTTCATTTGACCATTTGGCTATTCTTGTTTTCATTTATTTGACCCCAAAAATCATAGCTATTTCGGCATTAATATAGATTTTGTATGAGTATTCAATTATCGTTATTGCACAATTCAGTACAGTTTTGGATGATCTATTTCATAGACCAAAAACTTCGTTCCACCGAACAAACCCAAACAGCATTTTGACTTTTTTTTTAGATGAAATTTTGAAAAATCAGACATCATTTTGACTTTTTGATGTGAAATTTCGAGAAATCAAACTTCGTTTTCAGTTTTTACCCTAAAACGATAAAATCAGACACCATTTGGGACTTTTGGAAATATCCGTTTTTGGTCTATGGTCTATTTTGTTGTAGGATAGTCGCCTGATATATATGCATGTGTGATTGCAGAGTGCAAACGGAAGACGAGCTTCGTATGAGAGAACAATGGCTGAGGAAGAGATTGAGTGAAGCAGTGGAGAAGGAAAAGAAAGAAAGAGAGAAGAATACAATGAGGTACGGTAGAGTTGGTGAAGATGCGAGAAATAATTTATGACATTGAGGGGTTCATCGATCGCCGTCGTGGGATATACGAATGCAGGCAAGACTTCACTTATCAAGAGGTAACAAAACTTATATTGAAAGGTTTTTCTGGAGATGAAATGCTTAAAATGTAAAAAATAGCCGGTGCAGAAAATTAATACGGTAATTTTTGTTAGCTATCTGTATTATACCGTTGTTTGATTACAGACTGACTGGATCTGCGTCTCTTCGTCCGCTCAATCGATTATTCGCTACTCTTCACACAAGTGAACACTCGGCACGACTTCCATCGGGGAGA
The DNA here is from genome assembly GCA_036245785.1 of Pristionchus fissidentatus. NCBI lineage: Eukaryota > Metazoa > Nematoda > Chromadorea > Rhabditida > Neodiplogasteridae > Pristionchus > Pristionchus fissidentatus. The sequence goes on from BTSY01000163.1 coordinate 24,535, forward strand.
GTTGTCACACTTGCAGATACGATTGGTGAGAGGAGAAGGAAGGGAAGGGGGGAGTGATGGAATAGAAATATAGAATCGCCGATTGTCGGACCACCTAAGAATGCTAGTTATCGATAACGAAATGCTACTAGTCCGGCAATCGGCGATTCTAGAGAACTATCAAATATGTTCCATCTTTACTCAGGTTTCCTCTACGATCTTCCCCTCGATCTTCTTGCTGCATTTGAAGCCACACTAGCACACGTCGTCCAAGCTGTCAGTTAAATTAATTCAATTTTTAAAAAAAATTTCACTCCAGGAACTCCATTTTGAATGCAATTGGAAAAAAAAATTCGACTTAGGTCCCTTATGCGCTCCGTACAGTTAGAGAATGTTAATTATGTCTTGATTATGATGTGTTGTTAATATCAGGAAGTGGTTGTCCATATTCGAGATGTCTCCCATCCCGATTGGAAGGCACAGAATGAAGAAGTGGAGAATACTCTTGATAGACTTGGATTGGATGAGGAGAAGAGGAGACACAGAGTAATCACTGTCGATAATAAGGTATATCACTAACTAATCGCTAAGTATAACGCTTATGTGACGATGGTTGAAAATTAAGCTTATGGCGACACCCCATCAATGTGATGCCTAAATTAGGAGATCGCGAAATTGATGCAAATGCATGAGAAATTAATGTTTACCATTTATCTCACATTTTCGTATGAAGTTCTATCAGTACTGAATTCCAATTTCAGAGTGATTTCTGTAAGTGTAATCTTAAATCTCTACTGGTTCTCGAAGCCTTCGCCATTCGGTCATCTATTTATAAAAATGCTTAGGAATCTCGTATATAAATAGTAAAATGGTAAATGGGGGGGGGGTTCGTCGTGGTCGCTCATCACCCATCTAATCAAATTTTAGACTTTACCTATGATCACGCGCTACGTGCCTTGTAACTAGTATTGATTAATTGATGGCGTGTGTCTAGTAACTCCACTGCAGATCGATAAAGGCGGCTCATCTGGAGACGAGAAGACATGGAGAATCTCGTGTAAGAATGGAGAGGGAGTGAGAGAGTTGATCAGTGAGATGGATAGAGCAGTGAGAGAAAGAAGTGGAGCAAGAGGAAGAATGATTGCTCTTCCATTCCACTCGAAGAGCATACAGTATCTATACAGGTACGCACATTGAATGATCATGGCAATCACCTCTTTTAATATTTTTATCTGACTCTGAAACTCATAGCGATACAACACTTTTTTGCAAGATAGACTGCGAGAGATATTGTTTATTTGTTTCGAGTGTAATATTCATGAGTATATAAAAGTATACAATTACAGTGAAGGGTTCGTAGTTGACGAGCCAGAGACGACGGAAACTCATCTCAAGTTCATAGTGAATATGACTGATGAAGAGTTTGAGAGATTTAAGAGTCATTCCAATGAAATGAGAAGATTGAATAAGTAGAATGGAGATAGATCTACCATTAATTGTTTGTTACGTTCGTATTTGTTGATCTTGTTAGATTTCATCTTGATGTGTCAGTACATAGCGAATGTCATTTCTTGAAGGCGCATAAAAATTTGGAATGTTGTCTGACTGATGCTTGGCTGTATCGAGCTGTTCGAGGTTTCCGATCCTCGGGTGTATCTTTCAATCTTCTCGCTCGTTTTATTTTCTGAACCCTACAATCAGAGAAGGTCTTCTTTCATCTCCATTGCAGTCTACACACATCGCCAGCATGGTTGGTTTATTCTTCTATTTTTAAAAAAAAGTCGATATTAATCGGTCTATTCAGCCGACTCTCTCGCTCGATGTGAAGTTCAATCTGGTGAACATCACTGATCTCCAGCCTATGGACCACGAGAATTTCCGATGGCATTTCAAGGCACGTCCATTTGGGATCAGAGACTTGGGAATTGTGGAATGACTTTCCTCAATTGCCCTATCCACCGGCAATATTATTAGTTTTACAATATTGAATGAGATAGAGAT